>SJYT01066766.1:84434-147479 GCA_006410635.1 Cephalophus harveyi | reverse complement strand
GTTTTAGGGTTGAGCAAAAATACTTATGAATTCAATGTGTATCAAAATATTATATATGTGTGAAAAGTCTTTAAAAATGTTAAGGTGTTCTTTACATATATATATATACATTGCTTTAAAATTAGAATATTGTAATTTTTCTGTATTACCTAAAAGTGGAGAAATGTTTACTGAGGATTTGGGTGAGAAGACAGTTGTCAAATGACAGATGTCAGGTTATTTTTAAGCTTATTTTATTCTAGAATTATAGTTCAATAAAAGTAAAGCATATATACATGTAAAACCATTTACCAGACAAATGCTTTTGTTCAACCAGCTTCTTGTTCTAGCTGTATAAAGGTTCCCTTTATAGAAAGTTACTGGTTTGGGTCATAACTAACTATAAGCTTAAGGTAAGCTAGAGATGGAAATTTTCAGACTTGTGTTTATTTTGGATTTATTGTACCCTTTCTGATGTTATCTGAGAAAACTGTTTAAGCATTTAAAGGAATTGGCTAGTTCTAAAATAGCAATGGTTGTTCAATACTTCATTATTATTATTATTTCTAAGCCTTGTAGCACTTGCTCATTTTCAGTAACTCTAAGTATCATTTTACTCTGTCAGACAATGTAAAGCGTGTTTAAGTTATGTAATCTATATGTTATTTTTTGTATTGCTCAGAGGGCATTGCAAAAGGTCCCCTTGTGATTAGAGTTGTTCATTTTGAGACATGAATGTGCCTTCATTAAGGCATTCCAAAGTTGGTTTATAGTTTGTTTGCTTTAGATGCTGTGCTTTGGGGTCTAACCTTTTGATCCAGTTATGTTTGTCCTTTGGTTAAATCACTACTATACCTCACAGTTTTGTAAAATGAAGAATGTATCCCTTCCTCTATTGGTCTGTAGTGACTTCGTGGAAAGGCCAAGTTTTATAACTTATTCCAAAATATACATTCTTAATATTACGAACTTATTCTTGTCTTCCCAGTGTATACTCAGGGGATAATTGGTCCAAATATCATTTAAAACAGAATATGAAATCTACCCTGGCTGGGATGCATGTATTTTTGTCTGGCTGGATAAAGTAAGATGAATGCTTCCTTTCTGTCTTGAATTGCTCACTGCATGTGATACAGCATTGCTGTAACCGCTCCTTCACTTGCTGGTACTTTTTGTTCCCCTAAGAAGGCATGCCTATCAAAATTTTGTTCAGATGACCTTTTGCTTATGATCTCTCTAATAATACCCTGAAAAATAAACCTTTGCAAGAAGAGGGAAATTTAGGTAGCACATATTTTCAAGAAGTCTGTAGAGCAGATTTTCCAGATAGACTGTGAACAGATGTCAGTGAGCTAGGACAGTTATCACACAAACACATCCTCACACATTCCACCATGACCACTACTACCACATACTGTCTGAATTCTGACTCAGACATTTGAATTCTGAGTCAGAAAACAAAACTATTTAAATACATTTTGTTCTTGTGAAACTGTCTGGTTGGCTTTATAAATTCTTTAAATGTCATCGCAGTTGCTCTCTGCTGTACCTAGGAAAGGTTCATTAGCAAATTGTGTGGGGATGCAGTTGTTTAGTCCAAAATTTTAGGTTGATGACAGTGTTCTCAAATTGGAAGTAGGAAGTTGTTTATGACATTTGGTGAGATGCCCTGAATTTACTGTTGACTGAGAAAATTGTTCAAGTTTTCAATTGCCACCAGGACTGGACTGATTTATGAGGTAATTAGTATACACACTTGCCCTCCTGAAATATGCCATTAGAATTATTAAATGTCTTGAATGGTAGCATGCATTCTTTCTTCTGCTTTTTCATATGTATCTCTTAAGTATCTTATTAACAAGGGCAATACTGGATGTGTAAATAAGTGTTTGCTTTGAAAATGAAGTGGATAAAGCTTCTTAGATCTGGAGTATGCATACAGCATATTAGGGTGAATCTGATGTGCAGGAAACAGAGACTAAATGATCTAATCCAAGCTATCATCCCTTTATTATTCATCCATTTTTTAACCCCATCTACACAAAATCTTCAGAGAGTTGCTCATACAATAGACAGTGAGTGAAACCATAAATAATTCCTTTAGAAGGCATAAATATCTCTTTGGGGAAAGAGCCTGAGAAGCTCCTGTATATTATAATTCTGTATTTGAACGTAGAATCTGACATGAACTTTAGGCTTTCACCTAGATGAGCTCACTGGAAATTCTCTTCCAGCTTCTATACTTAGCATGGAAGGCATGATGTATAGGGCAGATAACAGTCTTACAGCTTTGAGGTTGAATGTGGTTGTATACTGAGCAATTAAAACACAAGAGTGAAATGAGACTGGAAGGGGAATTTAGGTGATGGAGATACTCAAAGATAGGTGTTGGGATGAGGACCAAGGAGATAACAAAATTAAAACATGACTTGCTGGACAGTTCTGATGGGATGCGGGCCTCTATTGTCCCAGAGGAAAAATCCATGAATGGATGAAATAATCTAGGATAAAGTATTACAGTGATAAAGAGCATGCTGCTGCTAAGTCGCTTCAGTCATGTGAAAATCCCATGGACGGAGGAGCCTGGTGAGCTGCAGTCCATGGGGTCGCTAAGAGTTGGACACGACTGAGTGACTTCACTTTCGCTTTTCACTTTCATGCATTGGAGAAGGAAATGGCAACCCACTCCAGTGTTCTTGCCTGGAGAATCCCAGGAACTGTGGAGCCTGGTGGAGTTAAGTGACAGAGTCGGATAAAGAGCATTGGATTTGAAGTTAAACCTATGTTCTGATTCTAAGTCTACAAAAGACTGCTATAAATTTGGGCAACTCTCTGCCTCTCCGAACCTCAGTATCTTCTTCCAGAAAATGCTAGAGTTCTTAATTTATAAATGCTGTAACAAAAGCACAACAGTAGCTAGTGAGTGGTTGGCCATACTGGGTAAGGTCTGTTCTGCAGGAGTATGTTTCTATATGTAAACCTCATTCACAATTGACAAATGGGTGAAGACGTGTGAGAACAATATGGACATTTCATTTAGTTTACCTGGGCATAGAATCTGGATTGGTAGGAACAGAACTATAACCTTCAGCAGCAAAGGAAAAAACCCTCAGCTTTGCTGCTGACAGGCAGCAAGAGGCTTTCAGCTTTATTTTAAGAAAATTAAAAACAAGTGTCTGCACCTGGGCCTCCCTTGCAGTGGAGCACCGTCCCAGCCCCGGCCGAGCTCTGCTCTGTGGCAGACTGTATTCCTGCCTGCATTTGTTTCAGCAGCCCCACAGTCTCCAAGTTCCACTTTCACGTGCATTTTCTCAGCACCCCAGCAGCTCTGCGCCACTTAAAGCGTCACCAGCATTTCCACTCCATTGTTTTTGTGCATTCTAGGATGCTGGAGTCAGCCTTTAGCCATTTTAAGTCGTATGTCTCAGGGATCTAAGTTATCTTCCCTGGTACTAATGACAATTGTGTTCGATAGTGCTTGGGTTACAGTGTTGCATATACATTTTTAGTGGTCTCTTCCTAGCCCTATTTATCTCATAAACTCCATTATTTTTGTTCTTGTTGTAGTTTTTATTTATTTTAAAATTTTGTTTATTTTTGCCTGCACTGGGTCTTGCTTACAGCACGAGGGCTTTCTCTAGTTGTGGTGAGCAGGGGGGCTACTCTCTAGTTGTGGTACACAGGCTTCTCATTGTGGTGGCTTCTCTTTTTTGCAGAGCATGGGCTCTAAAGCCCGAGCTTAGTGGTTGTGGCCCATGGGCTTAGTGGCTCTGTGGTATGTGGGTTGTTTGCAGACCCCGGATCCAACTTGTGTCTCCTGCATTGGCAGGCAGATTCTTAACCACTGGGCCACTAGGGAAGCCTTATTGTAGTTTTTAAATTCTTAGTTATTGCTGAGTAATTAGTATATCATGAAATGTTCAGATCTTAAGTGTACTGTGGAACCAGTTTGACAAGTGCACATGGAAACACAGAACTTCAATAACCCCAGAAACTTCCTTTGTGTTACTTCCACTTCTACCTTCCCCACCATCAGGAGGAACCACTGATCTGATTTCTATCATCAGTGGGTTCTAGAATTTAGGCTGTTCTAGAATTGAGTTGTATAGTATCAACTTTTGTGTGCTTCTGTCTGTCTTCCCTTCAATGTGTTTATCAGTGGGATGCCTTTTCATGGTTGAGTTACATTGTTTTGTAAGAACATTGCACAATATGATTATCTTTTCTCCTTTTATTGGACATCTAAATTATTTCCAGTTTTGGGTCTGTGTGGACCTGTGGTTTTTTTTTAACCTAGGATAACTATCTAAGAGCAGAGATATTAGATCATAGTATAGCTGTAATTTTGACATCTTAAGAAACTACAAACAGTTTCCATAGTGCTCGGAGCCTTTCATGCTCCTTCCAGCAGTGGTTGGGAGTTCCAGGTATCTGGTTTTAATTTGTTGGGTTGATTGGCCATTGTTGGATTTCTTCTTTGTGAGCTACCTAAATCTTTTGTCCTTTTCCAAGTTAAGTCCTGTGTCCTTCTGTTATTGAGTTGTAGAATTTCTTTTCTTTATATATTTTGAATACAAGAACTTTGACAGATATATGTGTTGTGAGTTATTTTCTTCTAGTCTGTGGTTTTCAAAGAACTTTAATATTTTTAATGCACAATGTAATAGAACACTCAGATGCTATGAAGTCCATAGTCCATAAATGTCAATGCTTGTTGATAACTAACATTATCATGGCTCAGTATCATGGCCTTGATTTTCAACAGCCAATTAATTGCAATGTCTTAGTGCATAATCATTTAGAAAGTTGTTTTATTTCAGCTTCCTTCAAAGGCTGAATGTATCCAAGACAACTGGTCTCATCCCACATCACAGATGGCAACAGCAGGGGATACAGTGGCCATTGTTTTACTTGCTTCCATGCGAAACCTAAATGTCCTAGAGACATGGCAGGTTCAACTCCAAACACATAAAGAAGAATGCAAAGATTCATGCAAATTAAGGTCATAAGCCAGCTTGTTTTGCCTTGTGAAACATATGAAAATCGTTGCTACCCATTGCACAAAACATCTGTTGAAATGAGGTTTACAGCTTGAATGTTTTGAGATTGACTGTTTCTAAAACCCAAGATTACCTGATGGGAAAGCAGATGGGCAATTTAGACAGCCTTATACTAACTCATTATTTCTTCTGAAACACAAACTTAATTTAGAAATTCAAGGACAGTATATTGAGATATACAACTTCAGAAATATAATGTTGGAAAGTGGTTAAGAGAACAGAGCCTTACTTCGAAAAACTGATTAGGACAGTGCCTTATTTCTTAATATAGTAAACACAGGGAATTTTTAAAGAAATGGAATCTATACTTGAGTTCTAAGTATTCAGAATTTAATTCTTTAAAATTACTTAAATATGTTAAAATACTTTAAAAATATATTATCCTCCTTGTGGGCCTCATAAACACTTTCAAGCTTAGTTGAAAAATGTTAGTTTTACCAGAAACAATTCATATAAAATAAATTTTACATCGGTAATTTCCCACAAATTGGAGCTTTTCAAGCTTTTTCCCCTGGAAAATATTTATAATTAGATTTTGTACTTTTCACATGTATTAGCATTATTTTCTATGGCTCAGAATTTCTTCAGGCTACTGAGTTATAAAACTGTTGGTCTTTAAAATAAGAAACACCAGATTTCTGTGTGTTTTGGACACCAGCGTATCTGCTGTTAATTTTCCTGGCTCTTAGTGACTTTTTTTTAAGTGGCAGCTATTAATATGCCTCCATCTAGCAGAGCTTCCTACCCTCATTTAATTTTTGTTTTTAATCATCTGTGGGCTGAGAAAACAGTCAAGCTTGTGAGAATTATGCATAAATTCCGAGCCCATTATCTGAGTGAAGTATAGGACTTGCCACATGAATAAAGAACATGGATATCAACATTTATTTTGGTTGTTCCAATGATTTCAGCCTATTTTCTGGTTCTTGGCTACTTTTCAAAGAGATTTAGACAGCCTTATACTAACTCATTATTTCTTCTGAAACACAAGCTTAATTTAGAAATTCAAGGACAGTATATTGAGATATACAACTTCAGAAATATAATGTTGGAAAGTGGTTAAGAGAACAGAGCCTTACTTCGAAAAACTGATTAGGACAGTGCCTTATTTCTTAATATAGTAAACACAGGGAATTTTTAAAGAAATGGAATCTATACTTGAGTTCTAAGTATTCAGAATTTAATTCTTTAAAATTACTTAAATATGTTAAAATACTTTAAAAATATATTATCCTCCTTGTGGGCCTCATAAACACTGTCAAGCTTAGTTGAAAAATGTTAGTTTTACCAGAAACAATTCATATAAAATAAATTTTACATCGGTAATTTCCCACAAATTGGAGCTTTTCAAGCTTTTTCCCCTGGAAAATATTTATAATTAGATTTTGTACTTTTCACATGTATTAGCATTATTTTCTATGGCTCAGAATTTCTTCAGGCTACTGAGTTATAAAACTGTTGGTCTTTAAAATAAGAAACACCAGATTTCTGTGTGTTTTGGACACCAGCGTATCTGCTGTTAATTTTCCTGGCTCTTAGTGACTTTTTTTTAAGTGGCAGCTATTAATATGCCTCCATCTAGCAGAGCTTCCTACCCTCATTTAATTTTTGTTTTTAATCATCTGTGGGCTGAGAAAACAGTCAAGCTTGTGAGAATTATGCATAAATTCCGAGCCCATTATCTGAGTGAAGTATAGGACTTGCCACATGAATAAAGAACATGGATATCAACATTTATTTTGGTTGTTCCAATGATTTCAGCCTATTTTCTGGTTCTTGGCTACTTTTCAAAGAGTATGGATTGTCAAATAAGAAATATGTTACTATTTAACTTAAAAGTTAAATAGGTGTTTTTCTCACTTTCATTATTTCAGAGATGAGAATTTGAAAGTTTCTGGGAAGTAGATTTTCAGTTAAGTAGAGAGATAAATATTTTTAACTTCACAAAAGAGGATAGCAAATGGAGCACTGCCCTGTGAGTCTGATCTTAGCTCCATGAATAGTCAGTTATATACTTCAATCCTCTGGACATCAGTGTCCTCATGGTCTCACACCTACTTATAGGAGTCTGGGGTTCTGTGGCTTTGTTTCCAGGCTTCCTTTCCTTGTAGCTTGAGCAGAGGCTTATTAAAGAGACAGTTTCCCCACGGGTAGGAGTTTGGATGGAGTGACCTCTGAGGTGTATTCCCTTTTTAACATGAATACTTCTGTGAGTCACTTGTAGAAGATAATTCACTTGCATTGATCAGGTTAATTTTAAATACTCAAGGGCAATAGTAGTTTAGTTGCTCCCACCTGTCTTGTTCTGCTTTCCCAGTTTGATGAGTCTTGAGTTGAGAACATCATTCTCAAAAGCCATTGTTTTCTCTCTCCTTTCCTCAGGCCCCAGATTTAAAGCTGTTAAAAGTTTATGAAATGCATAAAGGGGGGCGGTTTACAAATTGTCATATTAAGCTGGTTATACATTCTCTTTCTAGCAACAATTCAGCCACTAAGAAAGAAGTTAATTAAAGGACAACTTCATGGCTTACTGTTTCAGGTAAAAAACAAACAGAAAGACCCAAACCCCTGTGATATTTGTTTACTGTGGGGAAGTTGTCCAGTTGGTGTAAGATTTTGAAGCTGTTATAATATATGATAATTTTAGTCATAAAGTTAAATAACTGACTTAGAAAAAGATGCTCTGGTGAACTTTGTCCTCTCATGCATTTTTGAAAGCATTTCGCAAAACAGGAGAGAACACTCGTCAGTGAGTGGTTCCTAATAACATCTTTTAGAGAGGAAGCCCCTCAGAATTTACTGTGTCTATTCGCAAAGGGCCAGTTTTCTAAGCTTAGTCACCTCCCTTCTGAGACTCTTGAGTAGGCTTTGGTGGTTGTTGTCTCTTTTCTTTCCTGTTTGAACAAAGCTCTCAACTCCTTTCTGTCTGGATATCTCAGGATATCCATGGTGGAGTTAAATGTGTTTCTTTCCCTTATGACACTTGGTGAATTTCTCCTTTCTGTTCATAAATGAGGAACATAAGGAACAGTAAGATTGGCACTGGAGGGAAGGGGCTGGAGGAGGAAAGAGAGAAGGTTGACATTTGCCTGTATCTGTTCCCAGGGCATAATGCAGGAACATCTGTTTAAGCAGAAAAAAAAAATCATGTCAGAGATTAAGCTAGGCAGAGTGCCTAAAAAGCCCCTTACAGTAAGTTGAACAGGAAAAATCTCCATATCTAAATGTGCTTTAATCATCTCAAGAACACCAGTTTTCTATTATAATGTAACTGATAGATATGTATCTACCTCTTCGAGAAAAGTCACAGTTTAATTGCTGTAAAATTTTCACAGACACCGTTTTCACTACTCTGAGTTATGTCTCCAACAAGCTGCTTTGGCCTCTGGCTGAAGATTTCAATGACAAAGCCATTTAGTTTCCTGTTACTGATCCTTGAATTTCATTCCTAGAATAAGTAATGGGGAAAATGCAATGAGAAGCTTGCTATTATAAACTTGTTCCCTTAATGTAAAATACAAGATAAATAACTAGTCTATTTTCTCCCCCTCAGTTAACATCACATCTTTAACGTGTTTTGTATCTGTGACTCTTCCATCATCCTATTTTTGAATATACTCTACCATTTTCTCATGACAGAGCTGTTTAGATGAGGAATTTCATCACTGTGATCCCTTGTCTTGCACAGAAAGAATTCATCAATTTCTCCAGGAACAGCTGGTAAGTTTCAGCTTTTTGAAACTATTTTAGTGCCAGTTCTGAACGTACTGTGCGTGTATTAGTAAGTAGAGCTCTATGCTAATTTTCTTGAGAGATTATCAGGTGAAGCAAGATACCTGTGTGCTTTTCTCTTTTAAGGCTTGATTGCTTGATTTTACTTTTTATTTAAGATTCCTTTGCTATCTCTTTTTGGCTCTGCTGGGTCTTCACTGCTGTGCGTAGGCTTTCTCTGGTTGCGGCGAGCAGGGAGCAGGTGCTGCTCTTCATTGAGGTGGACAGGCTTCTCACCGTGGCCGCTTCCCCTGAGGCTCCCTCCAGGCTCTGGGGCGAGGTCCTCAGTAGCGTGGCTCCAAAGCTGGAGTGCTGACTCAGTAGTTGGGGTGCATGGGCTGAGTTGCTCTGTTGCACGTGGGACCTTTCCAGATCAGGAATCGAACCTGTCTCTCCTGCTTTAGCAGTTGGAGTCTTAACCACTAGACCACCAGGGAAGCCCTATTATTATTTTTTTTCTTTATTATGTGCACACACACAATTCTGATAGGCCCTAGGAAATTGTATTATTTAAAACTTTTTGATTATAGTATCATAAAGAAGAATTATATAACCAAACTTGCCCCTCATATTTCTTTCCCCCAAACCTTTGTTTATATGAAAGTGTTTATTATTGGGAGTTGGTGTTACCATTCTATTAAACTATTGAAGAGTAATTTTTAATAAGTATTACATCTTACTCATAAGGTATACATCTCATCAGTTCAGAGCATGAAAGCTTTGTTACTTTGATGTCATTTATTTTCTTCTTGATCTCTCTTGTGGGAGGACAATAATATTCTTTCTGATTCTGGAGATGAAAAGAGTAGATTATGAAATATGTTACAGCCCTTTGGAAAGCTAATAGTACTTGATTTTCTGTTCAGAAGCAGCATTGCCATAAAAGATATAGTGGTCCAGAAGCAAGAATACATCAGCTACCCTTGGCCTTCAAACACACATGCTGGTATACACCTCTGCTAGGTAAGCCTGGATGGCCCCTCTCCTATACCCTGTTAGACGCCAGTGGAGGTGGGGTTTTTTTTGAAAGGGAAAATAATCAGTTATTGGGAAGATTGGCTGCAAAAGGGAATGGCAACCCACTCCAGTATTCTTGCCTGGGAAAGCTCATGGACAGAGGAGCCTGGTGGGCTACAGTCCATGGGGTCTCAGAGAGTTGGACATGACTTAGTGACTAAACAACAATATATAGCAAAGGTTGTTGAAAGCTTATATGTTTATGCCTGAATTCAGTCAGTCAACTTATATTTGAACACCTACTCTGTGTTAGGTACTGTATTATATATTAATATAATAAAGAGTAATCCCTAAAAATAGCTCACAGATTATGAAGGGAAGTAAGACTTGGGGTCAGAGAAGGCTCTGCAGAAGAAATGAGTGTTTAACTGGGCACCGAAAGACGAGTTGCATTTGGAAGACCAAATTCATGGGAAAGAGTATTCCAATGGATAAAATAACATGAGTTGGGGGAAAAGAAGAATGCAAAGCTGTAAGGGAAGAGTTCAAGCTGGACAAGTCACTTTGGAAATAAGAGGACTTCGGTCAGGGTACAGTAGAATGTAAGTTTGGAGCAGGTTCACGTCAATGCCAGGCTAAGGAGAATGAACCTTACCTTAGGAGATGCTCAAAACTGGGGCATCTCTCATCACAACATAGATGTGCTTTGAAAGTAAAAGTATTTGAATCAGTTCTAATGAGATGGATGAAACTGGAACCTATTATATAGAGTGAAGTAAGCCAGAAAGAAAAATACCAATATAGTATACTGACACATATGTATGGAATTTAGAAAGATGGCAATGATGACCCTGTATGCGAGACAGCAAAAGAGACACAGATGTATAGAACGGACTTTTGGACTCTGTGGGAGAGGGAGAGGGTGGGATGATTTGGGAGAATGGCATTGAAACATGTATACTATCATGTAAGAACGAAGTACCAGCCTATGTTCGACACAGGATACAGGATGCTTGGGGCTGGTGCACAGGGATGATCCAGAGAGAGGATATGGGGTGGGAGGTGGGAGGGGGATTCAGGATTGGGAACTTGTATACACCCGTGGTGGATTCATGTCAATGTATGGCAAAACCAATACGGTATTGTAAAGTAAAATAAAGCAAAAATAAATTAAAAAAAAAAAAGAAAGTAAAAGTTAATGGTTGGTTCGGAAAGGATAAAAGAATTGGGATGATAAAATAACTTTAAGAAGAAATAAAAAGTAAGTAGTGATACATGGATCATTTCAACTAGGAAAGGGAAAACTGCCGCCACAACTAACGAGTGACCAGTTCATGTAGGACAATAGATGAGCACTTGCTTTCTAGGGATGATGTTACCCACAGGAACTCAGTGATCATAACAAGGACACTGAAGGAGAGCCCCCTGTGTGCCAGGCACAGGTCTCTGCTCTGAGCATACCTCTTAATTCCTTTAATCCTCACTATATCCCTGTGAGGTAGATGCTAATATAATTGCCATTTTAGAAATAAGGTAACAGGAACATTGAGTTAGGAACTTGCCTCAGGTCACGTGGCACTTCATGTGTAAGTAAACTGGGGGCTCAGAGTGGGTTAGTTATTTATCTGAGATCTTCCCTGGTGGCTCAGATGGTAAAGCGTCTGCCTGCAATGCGGGAGACCCGGGTTCGATTCCTGGGTCAGGAAGATCCCCTGGAGAAGGAAATGGCAATCCACTCCAGGACTCTTGCCTGGAAAATCCCATGGACGGAGGAGCCTGATAGGCTACAGTCCATGGGGTCGCAAAGAGTCGGACACGACTGAGCGACTTCACTTTCACAAAACTGTACATGGCAGAGTCAGTCTTTGAATAGAACATTGTGATTGATTCCAAAGTCTATGTTTTTTCTATTAAATTCTGCTGCTGCGTGTACTCAGAAAAACATAACAAGACAGTTTCCACACCCAGAAAAAATTGTCATCCTATTTCTTGCACCCTTTAATGGACAGGGAAGTCTGCTGTACTGCAGTCCATACGGTCTCTAAGAGTCGGACACGACTTAGCGGCTGAACACCAAGAACAAAGACAATTTTGAGCTATTTTCTCTTCAGGGTTGGTAAACTGTTTCTGTAAAGAGCCAGATAGTAAATATTTGAGGTTTTGCAGGCTATATGGTTTCTGCAACAACCACTCAGCTTTGCTGTTGTAGCACACAAGCAACCAACCTTGGATGATGCTGGATGAATGGGTGTGGCTATGTCCCAATAAAACTTTATTTACAAAAACAGTTGGCTGGCTGGATTTTGCTTGTAACAGCAAATTGTTGTTGAAACCTCTAGTTGCTTACTAGGCAAGGATTTCTGTTTCCCCTCCTCCACCCAAACTCTTCCTTGAAAAAAAGAAAGGCATGAAAATTTAGGGGGTGGGGGATTATGTTAAAATATTAATAAAACTGAATTGATTTTTTTCTGTCTCAGAAATGGTCTCATCTCCAAAGAGGGAATTTTTGGAGAGTCCCTCCAAAGATTTTGAATTTTGTGGCATCTGCATCTGAACCATTAATTTCTATTTTTATTTTTTTCTCTTCTAATGCAGATGCCTTGCATCTGGATAGTTTTACAGCAATTCCAAGACTAGAATTGACACCTTTCTCATGTGTGGCCAACCTAATTCATGCTTCACATGAAAGGTCCAGATATGAAGAAATAGAGGGTTGTACTTTGGCTGTGACTAAAAGACACAGGTAAGCTAAAAGGGCAGGCTGTACTTATTCTGCTTTTCGAAGCGGGGGTGGCCTCTTTCCATTGCTTACCCTTTTAATCAGTTAGATTTTCATATCCTCAGATTGTAACACCTTTATTGTGGAATTTTTATTGTGTAACTTGCCTAACTTTCTGAAATTCAATAATTTAAAACAATGATACCTCTATAGTTTGCTCCATAGCTCTTTTGAATTTTCATAATATCCATCCTAAAAGTGTAAAAGATAAATTTAGCTATTTAAAATGTTTCCCAGTTTTTAGGAATATATTATGTACTGCTAAGTTAACTTATTCTGCTAGGTTTTGATCATAATTCTATTCCTTCACACTCCAGGTGAATAAGTCTTTGAGAATCTACCCCTATGCCCCTCTTCCCGCACCCAAAGCTCCTCTGAGTTTGCTCAGCTTTCTAAGTACACAGATTGATCTTCCTTAGGAAAAGTTCAGAAAAATTAGTGGAATTTGTGAGCACTGTCCACTCCACTGAAATTTCCTATCTGTACCAAGGGGTCAGGAAGCGAGACTTTGAATTGCAAATACTTCATTTTCATTTGGGGCTGGATTCTCTATGGTTATAACCTCTCTCTGATGGAACTTGGAGCTCTCTTTCATCATGTCTCACTGAAGGCATGAACTTAATTAGATATTTGGTAAAATTGGGGTGGGGAAGGAAAACTACATGATAGATTAGTATCTGCTAAAATTTGCAATTTTTCCACTTGTAGTAAGGAACTTTACTTTGTGTTGTTAGGTGCCCTGGCCCTTCAGCTGGTCCCCACCCAGGAACAGATCTTTCAGGTTGCATCAGGATGAATAATGACCTAAGTATGGAAGTGAGTACTGGACTATATTTCAGCTTCATTTTTAGCTCTCCCATGTCCTGATCCTCTTCCATTGGTATTCTTTTTTTTTTTTTTTTCAAGTATTATAGACTCTTATAAGTATTATAGACTCTTTCAAGTACAAGTCTTATATCACAAAATTCAGATGCATGAGAAATATCTGTCTACCTTTGATGCCATATGGGGAGCTTTCTACCCTCTTCTATAGTATAAACTCAAGAAAATATAAACAAAAGGATATTTTCATGATGTGTGATGAACTTTTTGTTTGAGAGGTGGGGTTCGGGACTTAAATTCTCTATTAACTGCAAGAAGTCTCAGGTCTCATTGACTCTCTGAGAATTGAGGTCAAGGCTAGATAATCTTTGAGGTGTTGTACTTTGCTGTACAAAGTAAGGCAATGCCCAAGGAGCAGTCACTGCCTCAGTTAGGGGTTCATAGTACTTCTTCTGTATCCAAGAAGAGAATACTAAGTAGCTGACGAAGTGAAAAAGTGAAAAAGTGACATCGGTAACTCAGTGATGTCCGATTCTTTGTGACTCCATGGACTGTAGCCTGCCAAGTTCCTCTGTCCGTGGGATTTTCCAGGCAAGAATACTGGAGTGGGTAGCCATTTCCTTCTCCAGGGGATTTTCCCAGCCTCAAACCTGGGTCTCCTGCATTCGTTGGCAGATTCTTTACCATCTGTCACCAGGGAATCCCCAAGTCACTGAGGGCTCAGGTAAATACCCCAGGTCCTGGAGATGTGTCTTAAGTACCTTTCTCCATCAGCAGGCTGAGCCTGAGGGAACATGATCTTCTCAACCAAATGGAATAGACTTTCTGTTTCAGAATCTGAAAATCCATCACTCTTTTTTTTATAAAGATTTATTGTGATATAGTTCTCATATCAAACAGTTCATCAATTAAAATTGCTCAATTAAATGTTCTTAAAAATATTCAGAGTTGTGTAACCATCACCACAATCAACTTTTGAACATTTTGATGCTCCTAGAAGCATGACTATTAGGAGTCTATTCCAATCTCTGACCCCTACCCCGACTCGCACTCCGCCCCACTCTCGGCAGCCACTAATCTACTTTCTGCCTCTATAGATTTGCTTGTTCTGGCTATCTCATATGAACAGAATAATACAATACTTCTTGTTTTGTGACTTCTTGTGACTAGCTTCTTTCATTTAGTGTAATGTTTTTAAGGCTCATCCATGTTTGTAGCATGTCATCAACACTTCCTTTTTATGACCACATATTTCACTGTATGAATATGCTATGTGTTGTTTATGCATTCACCACTGATAAGAGCTTGAGTTATTTCTACTTTTTATCATGAACAACATCACTATGAACACTGATGTAAAACATTTTGTGTAGATATATGTTTTCAGTTCTTCTGAGTATACATCTGCTGTGGTGTGTGTGCTCAGTCATTTCCTACTCTTTGTGACCCCATGGACTGTAGTCCACCAGGCTCCTCTGTCCGTGAAATTTTCCAGGCAAGAATACTGGAGTGAGTTGCCTTTCCTACTCCAGGGGAGCTTCCCAATCCAGGGATTCAGCCTGTGTTACTTGCATCTCCTGCATTGGCAGGCAGATTCTTTACCACTGTGCCACCTGGGGTACCCCATATATCAACAAGTGGAATTATTGCACCATATAGGCTTCTCTGGTGGCTCAGACGGTAAAGAATCTGCCTGCAATGTGGGAGACCTGGCTTCGATCCCTGGGTTGGGAAGATCCCTTGGAGGAGAGCATGGCAACACACTCCAATATTCTTGCCTGGAGAATCCCTCTGGACAGAGGAGCCTGGCGGGCTACAGTCCCTGGAATCACAAAGAGTCAGACACGACTGAGCGACTAAGCACAGCACATGGTCACTCTATGTTTAACCCTTTGAGGAGTTAAAATCTGCAAAGCAGATTTCCAAAGCAGCTATACTATTTTCCATTCTCACCAATGGTGTATGAAGATTTCAATTTCTCGATATTCTTATCAACCCTTGTCCATCCTTTTTTCTTAGTTTACTTAGAAAATGTTTTTATCTTATACTAGAACATAGTTGATTTAAAATATGTTAGTTTCAGGTGTATAGCAAAGTGATTCAGTTATACATATACATGTATCTTTTTTTTTTTTTTTTTGGTCTTTTTAATTATAGGTATCAGTAGATGCAAAGTTGTATCTGATTGTGGTTTTCATATGCATTTCCTTAATGACAAATGACGTTGAACATCTTCTCATGTACTCATTGGCCATATGTCTATCTTTTTTAGAGATATGTCAACAGATATTTTTTTGCCCACTGGAAAAAAAATGAGTTTGTTTTTTAATTGAGTTATACGAGTTGTTCTTATTCTTCCTTTTAAGTGTGTGTATCTGACATTTTCCTGTCCCTTAGTACCCCATCCTATTGAGTAGTTAAGGAAAGAAAAAGGAAATGAGTCTGTTTTGCTATTACTTAGCAGTTCTTGTAAAGTTTTAATAAAGGAAGTTGAACTTGGAAGCTTACAGGATGTCTGGTTATTAGTAATTTCCCTTTTATCTGGTATTGATTTCACCAAGAAGGCAGAAGGAACCAACATTAGTTGTCTACCAGGTACACAACTGTAGGAAAGCATTTCTATATACTAATTTCGTCTACAGCTTTGAACGGTATTCTCTGCTTCTGCCATCAAGGCAACTGAAATTCAGAGAGGTTAAATAACTTAACCAGGATCATTCAACTAGTAAGAAACAAACCTGGGCTGCAAACTCAGGTTTGTCAAGCTTCAAAGATTAACCGCTTCTTACAACTCCTCTTATACAACATTGAATTTAGACATTTCAATCATGATAATTACTCATAGTTACCTTGAAAGTAGTTTTTTGGCTGAGAAACAAATGTGCTTCCTTATGTATCAAAAAGGAGCTCCTAATCCATCCTTATTAGAATATGTGACCGAGTTATCTTGTCTTTTTATTTGTTTATTTACCATCAGGTGTTAGTTGTGTTATGTGGGATCTTTTGTTGTGGCAAGTGGGCTTCTCTCTGATTGTGGCATGCGGGCTCAGTAATTGCGGTAGGTGGCTTAGTTGCCCCATGCCATATGGGATCTTAGTTCCCTGACCAGGGATAGAACCTGAATCCCCTGCATTAGGAAGCAGACTTTTAACCACAGGACTAGCAGGGAAGTCCCAGTTATTTTGTCTTGACACCCATGAAGAAATAGGAGCTGACAGAGAACACAGGTCAAATGCTCCTAGGGAAATATAGAGATTCCCTGAAGGTTTTTCTGCTGCCTCTAAGCCATGTCTTTCAAGGGCCCCAGGAACTAGCCTGTCAGGTGCGCCCTGCAGCTGTTCTCAACTGTTTCCACCATTTCCCCTTCCCTCTGCTTCACTGAAGAATCCTTGCAGCCTGTTTACTCCCTCTTGCCTGTCCCCTGAGCAAATCCCCACCCCCTACCCTGTCAGGCCCTCCCATACCCATCTCTTAAACAAATACAGTGCTCTCCTTAGACAGTGCTTGTCAAAGCATTCTCATTAATAAGAATTAAAATTAAATATGAGATTAAAATTACAAAGCATATAATCCATGTTTATCCCAGTGACCCATAAATCTTTGTGTTTCCTTAACTCTTCAGCTTCAAACTTTCAGAATTTCATCACTCTTGAGGACCTTCATAATAAGCAATTTACCCTGGTATTCAAGCTTTTCTCTAATCTGACTGCAGTCTTAATCTTCCACCTTTTCCTCATCCCTGCCTTATAGTTGTCCCTAAATGTCAGCCGAGCCATGTGGTCTGCATTGTCGGAATGTATCACACAAAGTTGTTTATGCTGTTTTCTGTGCCCCAAACACTTAACAATTCTCCGTTTATCAAATTCCATGTGACTGTCAAGGCCCATTCCAAAAACTTTTCTTGTGATAGAAATATTTGCAGTCGAGCATCTCTAGTCCTTTATCTTCTTCTTTTTTTAAAGATTTTTTTAATGTGGAAGATTTTTTAAATCTTTTTTGAATTTTGTTATTTTGTCACAGTATTGCTTCTGTTTTATGTTTTTGTTTTGTTTTGGTCCTGAGGCATGAGGGATCTTAGCTCTCCAACACCCTGCACTGGACTGCCCAAGGAAGACCCCTTTAGTCCTTCTTGAGATCGAAATCTGTATGAATTAGAAGTTGAGAGATGAGGGTTTACCCTGGTTCTCCCTCTCTGCAGTTGTGGAAAATTCTTGTCATTCAGACCTCAGTTTCTTCGTTTCTTAACTGTCCCACTTGGGAAAAAATAAGTTTACCCTTTTCTTTTAGACCCCAGTAACTGTGTACCTCTTGTCTAATGTTTTTGGTTACATTGTAGTTCTTTGTTTTCTTATGTGTTTTCTCATATCAGGTTATTAGCTTGGTATAGAATGCCTTTGGCCATTAACCAATGTCCGCCTAGCATCCTGAATAGATTTGGTATATGGTAGCTATCCTATTAATATTTTGTGAATGCCTGTTTACTTCTTCATTTTTGTATACCCTATAGGGTCTATTTAAAACACTGAGAGTGAGCACCCAGTGAACTTATTGAACTGACAGTCTTGCCCTATTGCTTTCTGACTGGTGTTCCTGAGAACTATTTTTGATTCCTCTCCTGTATTCATAGAGATAGTTATATTCTAGCCTCTTTTGCAGAAAGCACAGCATGAGCTAAGAATGAGCATCAGTATTCACAGGAGAATTTTGGGGTGAGCAGAGGACTCTAGCAAGATTAACATCTCAGAACATTTCATAAAATAATTTGGGGTCCAGTTTGGGGCATTCTTGGGAAGAACAGAGCTATTTTACTGACTCAGTGAAATCTATTTATTTGGAATATTTTAAAGAGGGAAAAAAAAGAAATTATTTCCAGCCCTTGTCTTTTAGAGGCTCAGACTAAAATATTTATGAGAGAACTTTTTATAGTACCTGAATCATACTTCAAAACAATGCCAGGGGAGTTTTAGTGGGTGACAGTGTCGATGAAACAAGATGGGCCACAGGTTGATAATTGTCGAATCTGCAAAATAGGTACACAAGGGTGGCTGTTCTATTCTGTCTACTTTTGCATTTATTTGAAATAGTCCCCAATAGTGACTTAGAATTTTTAGCCATATAGCATGCTGCTGCTGCTGCTAAGTCACTTTAGTCGTGTCCGACTCTGCATGACCCCATAGACGGCAGCCCACCAGGCTCCCCCGTCCCTGGGATTCTCCAGGCAAGAACACTGGAGTGGGTTGCCATTTCCTTCTCCAATGCCTGAAAGTGAAAAGTGAAAGTGAAGTCGCTCAGTCGTGTCCGACTCTTCGCGACCCCATGGACTGCAGCTCACCAGGCTCCTCCCTCCATGGGATTTTCCAGGCAAGAGTACTGGAGTGGGTTGCCATTGCCTTCTCCAAGCCACATAGCCTAGGCTTTGGAATTAAGCAGGTGTGGTTTTAAACTGGCTCTGTTACTTATTATCTGTGTGACCTTGGACAAGTGGCTCAACCTCTTTCAGTTTGCTTGCGTCCCTTGTGAAACAGAGATATTATTTTGCAGAGTTCTTCTGAGAATTCAAATACATACACGTACATATATTACACATATACACACACACATATATATATCTGCACATACATATACATGTATTATGCATATACACATACCTATATATATCTGCAACTGTTAAGTTCTGGTCTAACCAGTCCATGGAAACAAACCAGGTTTGCTTAGAGAAACAAGCTGTTCATATTTAGAGAAAAGACAAATCTCAGTGCTCTGTCTCCTCACTTGCTGATGAAGAGGAAGCTCTTTTTGTTTCATGAGGTCAACATGAAACAAGAGAACATTTATTTTTCCAAGAACCTATGTTGATGCCTGGGCTTCCCTGGTGGCTCAAACGGTAAAGAATCTGCCTGCAATAATACAAGAGACCCTGGTTTGATCCCTGGGTCAGGAAGATCTCCTGGAGAAGGAAATGACAACTCACTCCAGTATTCTTGCCTGGAGAACTCCATGGACAGAGGAGCCTGGTGTGCTATAGTCCAAGGGGTCGCAAAGAGTTGTACATGACTGATCAACTAACCCTTTCATACTGATGCCTACCAGTATACCCCAATGTCCTTCTGACCTCACCAACCAGTGGGTCCCAGGGAAAGGCACGTCACCTGACTGTTGGAGAAGGCAGGTAGTTTCACCACTCCCATCCCTACAGTCCTTTCTGTTTGCTGTCCCCACTGGCCATAGGCCCTGCCTGCTCCACTGCTGACCTCCTCAGAACACTGTGTCTGGACTTCCCTCACCCTGGTCAGTGGGGAGAAGTCTCTCCCTTCTTGTTCCAGCACTTTAAGGATCCTACTTGGATCCACAAAGTGGTGTTGGGCGGACTGCTTGTGACTTAGTCATTGAAATTATCCTTTACTTTTCAAGACAAATGGATAATTCAGCAGTGCTGGACAGTACTGCAGGACAGGACAGTCTCCCACTGAGGTGATGCTTGCTGCTCTCTTCCACAGCTAGATCTAGCAGTTTATTTGGTCCAACTTTCTCCATTCTTCCTCACTCCTCGCAATTTCTATTTCTCTCAGGCCTAGGTTGTCTCTCCTTATAATCTATCTTTCTTTCCTTATTCACTGCTCCCACCACTGAGTCTGAATAGCAACCAAAGAATTTCTGGGCCTTTGCAAAACTGCAATTATGATTAGGTACCTGTGTGTGTCCCCTAACACTCCAAGAATTAAGATGCTTCAAGAAAATCCTGGGACATCCCTGGTGGTCCAGTGGTTAAGACTTTACTACTTCAGGGGGTTGCAGGTTCAATCCCTGGTCAGGAAACTAAGATCCCTCATGCCATGTAGTACGACCAGAAAAATTTGGGGGGAGCTTCCCAGGTTGTGCTAGTGGTAAAAAACCAGTCCATCAGTGCAGGAGATGTAAGAGATGAGGGTTTGATCCCTGGGTTGGGAAGATCCCCTGGAGGAGGCATGGCAACTCACTCCAGTAGTCTTGCCTGGAGAATCCCATGGACAGAGGAGCCTGGTGAGCTATAGTCCATGGGGTCGCAAAGAGTCAGACATGACTGAAGAGACTTAGCACCATGAAATGAAACTGATTCTCCCCTCTACCTACCTGAGTCTTAGATTTTACCCCTACAAGACTCTTTATAACATATTAAAGTACCTGGTTCATAGTAAACACTCAGGAAATAGCAACTGTAACTATCACCCAAAATCAGGATTATCAATAGCATGAAGCTCAGAGTATATAGGTTAAAGGATATGAAGATGATTTTTTGTTTTCCATTTGACTGTTAAAAAAAAGTATACAGTAAATATTAAGTGTTTTGCTATCCCTTTGAGATCTCCTTCATGTAATTACATGTTTTTTTTTTTGCCTCAGATGTACTATCACTAGAAAAGGGTGATTTATGAGGCAAAGTACAGAATCCATTTAAAAATATCTCAGATTTTCTGGCCATTGTCTGTCCTGTTCTCTCAAGCTGTGTGTGGGTGCAGCTTTAATAACCTTGGAGAATAAATAACATTGCCAGTTGCAAAATTGGAACATGCAGAAGTTGGCTGATAACTATATTACAAATGAACCTCGGAGTGGTGGGTGTGTCCTGTAGGTCTGAAGGTGTGGCGTCCTTTTAGTTAGAAACTGGAAAAAAAAAAAAAAAAACTTGTGAAGAAATTTAGTTTTATTTAGGTTACAGCAGAAGGTGATGGAACCCCACTCCAGTACTCTTGCCTGGAAGATCCCATGGAGGGAGGAGCCTGGTGGGCTGCAGTCCATGGGGTCGCTAAGGGTCGGATACGACTGAGCGTCTTCACTTTCACTTTTCATTTTCATGCTTTGGAGAAGGAAATGGCAACCCACTCCAGTGTTCTTGCCTGGAGAATCCCAGGGACGGCGGAGCCTGGTGGGCTGCTGTCTATGGGGTCGCGCAGAGTCAGACACGACTGAAGCGACTTAGCAGCAGCAGCAGCAGCAGCAGGTTACAGCAGTTATAATCTTTTGACGTTCAATTTTGCATTCTTTTCTTTCTAGAAGATTGAAACTTTGACTCCAAGTCACGGGCATTTTTTTTTAAGTTAGAATGAAATAAGTCTATATAGACTCCTTTTGTTCAGTTTTTTTTTTTCCTCACAAAATCATATTAATTTATTTGAGTAGTGTCAATTGTCTAAAATGGATCTAAAAGTAAAAGTTACATTGGTAACACGAATGTTTCTTAGTGGAAGGGATTTTGATCATAAAAATCTATGGGGAAAATAGCATTTCATCTAAAAGAGTAACCTTGGAAGATTATCTAGGCCTATTAATTGCCCTTCCTGATACTGATAGTGCTTCCCTGGTGGCTCAGATGGTAAGGAACCTGCCTGAAATGGAGACTGGAGTTTGATCCCTGGGTTGGGAAGATCCCTGGAGAAGGGAATGGCTAGCCTCTTCGGTATTCTTGCCTGGAGAATTCCATGGACAGAGGAGCTTGGTGGGCTACAGTCCATGGGGCGGCAAAGAGTTGGGCACGATTGAGCAACTAACACTTTCACTTCACTTTCAATATCTTAGAAGCTATTTCTTCATATTTTCTAACTGAATATTAAAATAATGCTGCTGTATGTATGTGAGAAAGCTGAAGTGAGAGGGGGGAATGTGTGTGTATGTGTCTTGCATTTGCTGACCCAGTCCGTGGGAGAATATCTCGCTTTGTTCCGTGTGTTGGCTACCCCACCCTTACCCTACATTAGACTTTTACTGTCAAAAGCAAATGGGCTGCACCACAGATTTTCATGTAAATGTTATGCAAGTCCCTATTTGAATGGCTTGAACAGGAAGAACATGCTTCCTGCTCTAGGCTGTCAGCATGTGTTAGACTCATTGATGTGAGCCAATCTTGTGCTGTAAGTAAGTCTCTCTCTTCTGAGCTTTCTCTTTCTTGCATGTAGTCAGTTTCTTGATTTTCCTTGGTTTTAAGATATATCCAGTAAATTATCTTTTTTTATAATCTGTCTAGATCCTGCAGTTGTGTGTGTTAGGTTCTCCTGTGGGCTCAGGAAACTGGTTTGGATAGGGGCACCTTTTGAAACTGGGAGAAAAGAGCATAATTGTAGAAAGTGTTTGCTGAGTTATTTTTCACCCCCCATTTCACACACCCAGACACACTGAGGGGCTATATCTCCAACTTTCAACTCTAAATTTGGAAAAAATAAAAATATCCTTCTTTTGTTTGGCTCTTCTTCTAAGGAGGAAAAAAATGTTAGCTGAATATATGAAAATCTAGGATTGAGGTGTGTTGTGTATTAGGTTGTTTTTTTGATCAGTGAGATTTATAATGAATCATGAATTGGGACTAATATCTAGTAATATCCAATATCTTTGCAACAGAACAATGTAGTAAAATATGGCTACTAAATACATAATGTTTATCCAAAATCACAGAATTGTTACTTACTTAATCAATAAATATTTTATGTTTACCAGTTTCACATAAAAATTAGGATAAAAGAAGGGCTTTACACAGAGCATTATGATTATTATTATTAAGGACTAAATGCTCATTGATTTTTATGGAGGATACTCAATGAAACTGAAGAATGTTTAAATTTTTCCTATTTTACGGCTTCATTTTTTACATATGTATTGGTAGATAGTTAAATAAGCATATAATAATTACTAGTACAATATATTTAAATATCTCAAGGACAGAGGCAATATCATTTAACTACCAATGGCATATAAGGTATAATTTCTCTTCAAAATTTAATGCACATATTTTCCTACTCTGTTCTGTGCATACTTTCCTCTATTGCAATGCTGCTTATAATTTATGAAGTATTTGTTCTGCATATTTGTCTTTTTGACTGGCCTATGAGTTCCTCTGGGACAAGGACTGTGTTTCTGGTCTCTTTCAGGCTTTCGGTTTTGTGCCAGAAACAACGAAAGGCTGTTTCTGGCACAAACTAGGCCTTTGTTGAAAGTTATTGAATTAAACTGGTGCCACAAGGGACTTCAGTCACATAAAGTCTGACACAAAGATGTTTAAAGCAGGGACAAAATGAAATAAAAGAGAAGATTGCCTAACATTTACATATACAAGTTGTTATTATTATTCAGTCACTAAATTGTGCCCCACTCTTTGTGACCCCATGGACTGCAGCACGCCAGGCTTCCCTGTCCTTCACTCTCTCCCAGAGTTTGCCCAAACTCATGTCCATTGAGTCAGTGATGTGATTCAACCATCTCATCCTCTGTCACCCCCTTCTCCTCCTGCCTTCAGTCTTTCCCAGTCTGAGGGGGTTAGGTGTAAGTTCTTGCTTTGCAGGTTTGATTGTGGAGTTTTCTTAACATTTGAGGTGAACATTTTGAAAGTTTATATTCAAATCATTTATCAGTCAAAGACAATCAACGGAAAGTCTTTGCCTCTCCAATAGCCTTAGGGTGTTTCAGAGACAGTTCTGTTTACAATGAAGAGGACACTATATTTAGTCTGATTGTTCAGGCTGTTTAGAGGCTGGCACTACCATTCTGAATGTTCCTGGGAAATTACTTTATTCATTGGCTTTGTTTTCCTCACCTGAAATAAGTAAATCTTTTTTTTTTTTTAATCTCATTAAAATCTATTGCATAAGGTTGTGGAGTGAATTAAATGAGATGGTATATAAAAGGGCTTAATAAATTGTAGTGTGCTGTACAGATGTAAGCTATTGTTTTTTTGTATTGGATAACTATATATTCAGCAAATTTTTGCTAAACCTTTACCTTTCTGTGAAGTCAGTCTTTTCTTGGATAGATTCTCAATATGGTATATGATATACAGCAGCCCTCTATTGAAACCTATTGTATGTTGTGACACCTAATGAGAAGTTCTATGTTTGATTATGGGAATTTAAATATCTTTATTTTTGCATTGTCTGTGCAGATTTTGGATATATTCAAGGGATTTCAGTTTTATTAAATTCTTATTTGTTTTCCTAAATAAATCAAATAATAAAAAAATATACTTATTAGTAAAACTTTTTATTAAAGAGGGACCCATGTTCCCACTGTATTTTTTGAAAGAGAATAAGTGAATCTAGGGCTTCCCAGGTAGCTCAGTGGTAAAGCATCTGCCTGCCAAGCAGAACATATGGGCTTGATCCCTGGGTTGGGAACATCCCTTGGAGAAGGAAATGGTTACCCACTCCAATATTCTTGTCTGGGAAATCCCAAGGACAGAGGAGCCTGGCAGGATACAGTCCATGGGGTTGCAAAGAGTTGGACATGACCTAGCGACTAAATAACAACAGCAAAAAGTAAATTTATATTCCCACTGCTTTCTTTATTTTTTGAAAGAGAATGAGTAAGCCTAATCTCCTAAAGTTCCCTCCAAACTAGAAACTTGATGGGGATTGCGAAGCTCAAATGAGACTTTCAAATACTTGTCCTGGCAGACTGGGACCACAACATTTTTTGGGGGGGGTTGGGGGATCACAATTGTGTTAAAGCTCTTTTTGAGCCCCAAGTAAGAGGAGCTGATGTAGATATAATCCCTCAGAACTTTGAGACTTGGATAAACTTTAAATGTGTTATGGATCTAGCTAGAAAATTGAGAACCATTTTTAAATCAACAGGTCAAAAGTTTTAGGTTGAGTAATAGTTCCGTAAATAGAAATGTTGTTTCATGCCCACCTAGTTCTGTTTAAAGAAAATTTAAGTTCATGATAGAAACTCTGTCTGCCCTTTAAGATTAGAATTTGTTTTGCCCAAGAATTTATATTTTCTTTCAATATTGGACTTGCAAGTATAGTTAAAATTGGACTTTTTTTTTGAAAGTACAGCTTTGAGTAAGTATGTATATCCATCTGCCCTATAGCATCATATTCCCATATCCTCTCCAAAAGAGCAAAGCAAATATGGGTTCATTTAAAACTGTATGAAAATATTTGCTTAACACAACCTCTCTGGAATGGAAAATGTCAAATTGTTAAACTTATTTCTCTCTCTCTCTCTTTTTTTTTTCCCTTAAGGAGAATGTTGTTGAATACTTATGTTCTGAGAGCCAGCCCCAATCCAGGTTTGCCTGTTTGTTTCTGTGTGTGAATTTGGATGCATATTCCATAATTTCTAAGAGAATTCTTTGGACCCAACACTCCAAAAATACTACTTCTACTCTTTTGACAGGGAATATTCCACCCTACCATCTCCTGGTCACACTTCATCCACAGAGAGTACTGTAACTTCAAGTGGTAAGTAGATTAGAAAAGATATAAAAATAAGACTGTTCGTCTGTTATATTGAAAATGGATAACGAACAAGGACCTACTGGACAGTGCATGGAACGGTGCTCAATGTTTTGTGCCAGCCTGGATGGGAGCGAGGTTTTGGGGAGAATGGATACCTGTATATGTATGGCTGAGTTCCTTTGCTGTTCACCTGAAACTATCACAACATGGTTAATTGGCTATAACCCAAAGCAAAATGAAAAGTTTAAAGTTTGGGGAAAAAATAAATAAATATGAGGAAACAGAAAAAAACTGGAGGATATTCTACTAAAGATCCCATAAGCAGAAAGCTGTACTCTATTTCAATAAATGGTATATTATTTAAAACTTCCTTTAAAAAATTAGAATGTTGATATTATAACCATAAGCTTGGATAGCTTGTGATCTCCTGAGGTGTATACAAGTGAAAAGGACATAAGCAAATAATCTTTTGCATAGTATTCATGCTGTTAGTTTCTTCCTGTTGATAGATTCTGGATCAGAAATTTTGCATATGGCTTCTGGTGACCTTGACTGTAAACCACTCTGTGAGAAAGAGGAAGATAAAAGATCAGCTTCTGCTGTGACAAAGATCCAAGGTAAGCTGTTGAAGGGTTCAAGCATAGTTTCCATTCTAAAACATGAAACAAACCTGGAAGCTAGTGAAGTAACTATCATCAGTGGCTGAGTAATATTGTCTTATAAAAGAATTTTGAACACATAGTCTGAAGAAAAGAACTCTAAGAGATGACCATGACCTTCATATATGACAATGTTACCAACTTTTTTCCAACTCTATATTTAGAATAAAACTTACAATGTATTTTAATGGTATTTAAATATCTCCTTATGGCCAAAATTTATTGGACACACCTGAGTCTCAGCTGTGATGCAGTTGTGAAATCACTTACTTAGGAAATTCTCAGAAGCCTCATTAGAATTTACTAGGTTAAAAGGATGGACCAGGACTTTTCTGGTGGTCCAGAGAGGGAAATGGCAACCCACTCCAGTGTTCTTGCCTGGAGAATCCCGGGGACGGCGGAGCCTGGTGGGCTGCCATCTATGGGGTCACACAGAGTCGGACACGACTGAAGTGACTTAGCAGCAGCAGCAGCAGCAGTAATTAAGACTCCGTGCTTACACTACAGGAGCCATGGTTCATTCCCTGGTGGGGGAATTCAGATCCTGTGTGCTATGTAGGATGGTCAAAAAATTTTTTTTAATAAAATAAAAACTGTATATTAAAAGAAAAAAGGATGGACCAATTAGTGATGGTCCACTTAGGAGGCAGAAATTAACTAGACAATGCATTAGATCCTCCTTTTCTGCCATTTGAGTCTGAAAATAAAGTGGTTATTCTCAACCATTCCCTGTTAGGCATCACTACAGTTGATACTCTTGGGAAATGTAGGCTCCCATTTCTACCTAAAGTGTCAATTAAAGAAAATCCATCGAACGTTAAATTGGCAATTAAATTTGAGATATAGGTGCTAAGTTAAAGGAGCTGTAAAATTGTAGAAATGGAATCCATTCCTTCATTTAACTGAAGAATATCTTTACATTCTATCTCACACCAAATAAGAAAAAATTTAATTAAAACTACACCGGGATACCATTTTTTACCTATCATGTAGACAAAGACAGAACAGTTTGTTTGCATCCTTCTGGTAAGACTGTTGGAAGAAAAAGAATTCTCGTCCATTGCTGCAAGGAATGTAAATTATTATAATTAGTATGGAGAGGAATTTGCCAATATCTACCCAAAATTTAAATGTATGTCAGTTCAGTTCAGTTCAGTCGCTCAGTTGTGTCTGACTCTTTGCAACCCCATGCACTGCAGCACGCCAGGCCTCCCTGTCCATTGCCAACTCCCAGAGTTTACTCAAACTCATATCCATTGAGTCGGTGATGCTATCCAACCATCCCATTCTCTGTCGCCCCCTTCTCCTCCTGCCTTCAGTCTTTTCCAGCATCAGGGTCTTTTCAAATGAGTCAGTTCTTTGCATCAAGTGGCCAAAGTATTGGAGTTTCAGCTTCAGCATCAGCCCTTCCAATGATTATTCAGGACTGATTTCCTTTAGGATGGACTGGTTGATCTCTGTGTAGTCCAAGGGACTCTCAAGAGTCTTTTCCAAAACCACAGTTCAAAAGCATCAATTCTTTGGCACTCAGCTTTCTTTATAGTCCAGCTCTCATCCATACATGACTACTGGAAAAACCATAGCTTTGGCTAGATGGACCTTTGTTGGCAAAGTAATGTCTCTGCTTTTTTATATGCTCTCTAGGTTGGTCATAAATGTATGTATCCCATGATAAAATAATTGGTTTATGGGAATTTATCCTGTAGATCTAAGTACACACATACTATATGACATATATGGAAGTTTATTTACTGCAGCATTGTTTGTAATAACAAATAATGGAAACAAGTTAACTATCAGTAGAAGACTAACATATTTTGGCATGTCCAAGTAATGGAATACTAATATGCATTTGTAAAACATATACAGAAGGGAGCTTTTTTCTTGGAAGAATATCAAAGAACTATTGTTTCTTAGGGAAAAGCACTAGAGTACAAAGCACTATGTATTGCATGTAAATATTTGTGAAAAAAATAGAAAAAAGTTTTTGTACAAATAATAAATATATAAAATATCTCTACAAGGCTAGACAGAAATTAGTAACATTGTCTGTGAGTCAGGAAACTGGCTTTCTGGTGGGCGTGATGAGAGAGAAAATTTTCACTGAAAAACGTCTTATACTTTTGATTTATGGACCATATCAATCTACTATCAGTCTTAAAATTTTTTTAAATATAAAATTTCCGTAGGGAAGATTTTTATGTCTTTGAAGATAGTGGTTACCATTTTGTTCTTATTTCCATATAAATTTTAAAAATTGAGCACATCCTTTAGTTATTCTGTTTTCTTGAAAAGAAAGAAACAAAATCTAACTATTGTTGCTGACCTTTGTGTCTGGACTGAACTAAATTCAGGACAATGGGTCATGTGAAGAGGAAAATCATTATCAAGTACATTACAGTACAAATAAATACAGGGAAATTGCAAAAAGAAATGGCATAAATTAAAAGTGCATCTGTTTTTCTTAGTTTGATGACATTTTACTTAGAAAAATCCTGTGTTTTAGAAGGATATCATACTTTGTTATCAGGCCTGCATATATAATTTTTTAAAACATGTTTGTCAAGCTATTAAAAAAAAGCTAGCTACCCTGGTCAGAGAAGGCAATGGCAACCCACTCCAGTACTCTTGCCTGGAGAACCCCATGGATGGAGGAGCCTGGTGGGCTGCAGTCCATGGGGTCGCTAAGAGTCGGACACGACTGAGCGACTTCACTCTCACTTTTCACTTTCATGCATTGGAGAAGGAAATGGCAACCCACTCCAGTGTTCTTGCCTGGAGAATCCCAGGGACAGAGGAGCCTGTTGGGCTTCTGTCTATGGGGTTGTACAGAGTTGGACACAACTGACGCGACTTAGCAGCAGCAGCAGCAGCAGCAGCAGCAGCTACCCTGGTAAGGGAAGAGCCAGCTAAGCTGGTAAAGAATCTACCTGCCAGTGCAGGAGATGCAGGTTCAGTCCCTGGATCAGGAAGATCCCCTGGAGAAGGAAATGGCAACCCACTCCAGCAGACTGGCGGGCTACAGTCCATGGAGTAGCAAACTAGTTGGGCAGGATTTAGTGACTAAGCAACAATGGCCAAGTAATTGTTCATCCTTCTTTCATTCTGTTTCTATAATTACACTAGTAATGTGTTTGATTAAAAAAGCAGCATCAGCCTTAAATAGATTAAAAACCCTATTATGTGAAGGCCATACAAGTATTTGTATGGCACATTTGTATGGCAGAAGTATTTGTATTCGCACTTTTAATTTATGCCATTCCTTTTTGTAATTTCCCTGTATTTTTTTGTCCTGTAATGTACTTGATAATGATTGATACAAATATTCATTTGTTAAGAAATTTTACATGGCTCGCTTCTGTGGGAGCACATATTAAGCCCTTTCCACCTAGGTGTCTGCCCACATTGCCGCCCTCACTATTTCTTCCTCTTTTCCTTGTAACCCTCCTCGCCCCACAATGGTGCGTTTCCTCCTTCTTACAGGTGGAAGTCCAGCTCCTGAAAACACTGAACTGCAAGGCTCTGTGACTGAAGAAAAAAGCATGTTGATTCAGGTAATATATACGTGTTAACAATAAAAATAATGATACATTACAATGGTAGAACTGTCCCTTTAAGTTTGCAAAGTACTCTTAAAAGCATTATTTCAATTTATCCTTTCAAAGTATTATGAAGTTCATAGAATTTAGTTATAGCAATATTTTATAGATGAAGAAGTTGAGGCCAGAGTATCCAGGGTCACACAGTAGAGTCAGAGCTAGGACCTCCTGACTCCTGACTGGTTTTTCTTTCATTCATTCTTGCATTTGTTAACTCATTTATCCATTAAAGGTCTACTGGAAACAAACTAAATATCTATCTCTAAAGTTCTCTTACATAAATGAATGCATTAATAAATAAGGCTAAATAAAAGTGATACCTATCTTAAAAATATTCTGTAATTAAGGGAAGAAACACAATCACTCAGTAGTTAGACTGCAGTGAAACTAACGCTGATTTAGTTCGGCCTATTTGATTATAAGAAACAGAGACTCATGTAACTATTAATAACTCAGGTTGAGAGAAGGCTGTGACATGTATACATTTGAAGTAATGAGATAAAAATTTTATGCTAAAGGGAGTAGAGTAATTGGATATGTGGTTTGGAATAATTCTTTGTAATATAAATTATACCTAAAGTGTAGTGTTAGCTAGCAGACATGCCCAAAATAGTTGCTTCTCATTAAAACACGGACAGGAAAATTCAAATCCTCTAGTCTTTCAAGTCAGAGAAGGCGATGGCACCCCACTCCAGCACTCTTGCCTGGAAAATCCCATGGATGGAGGAGCCTGGTAGGCTGCAGTCCATGGGGTCATGAAGAGTCGGACACAACTGAGCGACTTCCCTTTCACTCTTCACTTTCACGCATTGGAGAAGGAAATGGCAACCCACTCCAGTGTTCTTTCCTGGAGAATCCCAGGCACGGGGGAGCCTGGTGGGCTGGATATATGGGGTTGCACAGAGTTGGACACGACTGAAGCGACTTAGCAGCAGCAGCAGCAGTCTTTCATAGTAGTCTTTTGAGAAAACTTTTTTTTTTTCTCATTTCAGAAAGAAAAAGAAAAAACTTAAATAATGGATTAGAAAATGTAGTAATGGAAGTAGGGGACTGGTTAGAATGCTATTGGAATAATTCAGGCAAGATATGAAGATAGTATGAATTTAGTGATAAGGAAAAAAATGAGACTTATTTGAGAGATATTTACAGAATAACATTCACAGTACATAGTGACTGATGATCAGGAGCCTGGGAAAAGGTAAATATTCAGGTTTACAGCTTAACCTACAGAATGAGTAGAACAACATGAGAGTAGGAAAGAGTAAGAAGAATTTGTGGGGTAAATTTAATTACTTTGAGATAAGTCGAGTTTCAGGTTGATATGTGATATCATCAACACCCTGTAAGGAGATTTTATAGATATGCTATATTCATAAACTCATCAATGGGACTTTGGGGACAGAGACATATTTGTGAGTTACCAGCAAAAAACCAAGCATGTGGATGAGATTTCCCAAGAAAAGAGGGCAGGCAGAGAGAGAGAACAGGATAATGGACTCTTGATGATTCCAGTGTCAATAAGAGGAGGCCAGTGGCAAAGGAGATGGAGAGGAACTATTGCAGTGATTGGGGGACATCAGGAAAGGGAAGCCAAGGGCTGAAAACCCTTCACGGAGGGGATTCTAGATCATTTTAGATGCTACAGTAAGCTTAAGTAAGATACTGACTGAAAATTATTCCTTGGCTTTGGCAGTAGGGAGGTCACCGATAACTGGGGAGGACACGTTCCTAGGAGTGTTGGATGCAGGGGCAGGGTAGTTCACAGATCACAAATGGGAGATGAAGAACTGGAACAACTCTTCAACAGTATCCAACAGTGGCCAGCTCTTCCCAGAAGCACAGCCAGGAAGCCCAGAAGAAGAGGAAAATGACATGACTGGAAGACCTCATAGGATTAAGAGAGGATTAAAAAAAATTAAGATTGTGTAAATATTGATACAAATGATCCAGTGTTTTACTTGCATTATTGCATTTGTTATATTTTATCAAAATCTTAGTTTCAATTGTCCAAAAAATGATATGATGTGGTATCCAGGGCCCTATGAAGGAAATCTGTCTTGGCCAAAATAAGGAAATATGGAAAATTTTTGAGAATGTTGAATAATAATTATCTGAAAATAATTGTAACCTATAGCTTCTCCTTTAGATTTCCCCAAGCAGTAGAGTACAACTCCTATTATGGTGATTCTTATTGTGTAGATGCCTTTGTAGTACAGTTGGTCAGTGACCTTAGAGTATATTCAGATGGAATAAAAGCCAAACAGCACAATATATATTTTTTGAAGTATAATTGCTTTACAATGTTCTGTTTTCTGCTGTACAATAAAATGAATCAGCTGTATGCATACATAGATCCCGTCCCTCTTAGACCTCCCTCCCACTCCTTCTCCATCCCACCTCCTAGGTCATCACAGAGCACTGACTTAAGCTCCCTGTGTTATACGGCAGATTCCTTCCACTGGGTGTCTATTTTACACATGGTACTGTACATATGTCAGTCCTAATCTCCCAAGTCGTCCCACTCTCCCCTTCTACCCCTGTATCCACATGTCCATTTCCTACATCTGAGTCTCATTTTAGCAGTTATTTTGTCAAAGTTTCCCCAACAACCTGTTTGGAATACTGCGTGTGAAAGTCCTAGATTACCACCCCCTTTTCATTCATTCAGTCCCGCCTCTCCCTCAAGCTCCAACTTGTTCTTTGCCTGCAGAGACATTCCATGCTTCTCAAGCCATATGTCTCTCTCCTCCCTTTGCAAAGCATATATTTGTATCTCATTTGGCAGGCACTTAATCCTAGTCTTCTTTGTGGTAGTTGGTATCACATTTGCAGCTTTTCAGGTATTTCTGTTTTTTTTTTTATGCCTCAACTAGACTCTAAACCCCCTTGGAGCCAGTCTTCTTTTATTAATCCCTAACACAGTTCATGGCATATTTTGTTTTTGAACAGGGTAGGGCAGGAGAGAGAGGACAGGAAGCCAAGAAATGATTGGATATGAAGAATTTCCATTCTATGTACAGCAATAAAATCTCCTTCTGTTTTTAGGAAGCCAAAAAGGAACCAGAAACAATAGATGAGCACAGAAAAGAATGTGCTGCCGGAGGTAAGGAATGTTCTCTTCCAGCCCCCCACATTAACTTTTATTCCCTGCTGGAGGTTTTATGGGAGAGATCTTTCTCAGTAAAGAAATGACAAGCCAACTCTTGTGACCCCATGGACTATAGCCTACCAGGCTCCTCTGTCCATGGGATTCTTCAGACAAGAATACTGGAGTGGGTTGCCATTTTCTTCTCCAGGGGATCTTCCTGACCCAGGGACTGAATCTGAGTCTCCTGCATTGCAGGCAGATTCTTTACCATCTGAGCCACCTGGGAAGCCCCCTATAACTCTGCATCTGTAGATAAGACCAGCCAAATAGAACTAATTTTGATTCAATTTGTATCATTTTCAGAATGCCATATTTACATTGCATTGCCTGTTAAGCCTAAAGTTCTGGTAATAACTAGTGCCCTATTGTGAGCTAAAAGCTGTGCCAATGTTGGGACTTCCCTGAAAATCAGTGGCCAAAACTCCACACTCCCAGGGCAGTGGGCTTGGGTTCAATTCCTGGTCAGGGAACTAGATCCCACATGGCACAGCTAAGAGTTTACATGCCTCAACTAAACATACTGCATGCCTTAAGGAAGATCGAAGATCCTGTGTGCTTCCACTAATACACCATGTAGCCAAGTAAATAAATATTTTTTAAAAATGCCAATGTGAGAAGTGAATTCTCAGCAGCTTTAATCTAAGATCTTTTTTATTGTCCCATCTAAAAGCAAATAAGCCAGTATTTAAAGAATGAGTTTTAATTTGCTTCTCTCTCCATCTTCCTGTTAGGATGGAACAGTGGATAGAGTTCTGCCTTTGGAAATCAAACACTATGCTCAGTCACCCTGTTACTTGCTGTGACTTTGGAAAGTTGTTTAACCTGAGTCTTAATTTCCTCATTTGCAAAGTGGAAATGATGAGTAAAAAACAATGTGGTCGTGGTTTAGTCGCTCAGTCGTGTCCGACTCTTGCGACCCCATGGACTGTAGCCCCCCAGGCGCCTCTGTCCATGGGATTCTTCAGGCAAGAATACTGGAGTGGGGTGCCATTTCCCTGGTAGCTCAGCTGGTAAAGAATCTGCCTGCAGTGCAGGAGACCCCTGTTTGATTCCTGGGTCAGGAAGATCCTCTTTAGAAGAGATAGGCTACCCACTCCAGTATTCTTGGGCTTCCCTGGTGGCTCAGCTGGTAAAGAATCTGCCTGCAATGTGGCAGACCTGGGTTCAATCCCTGGGTTGAGAAGTTACCCTGGAAAAGGGAATAACTTCCCACTCCAGTATTGTGGCCTGAGAATTCCATGGACAGTATAGTCCATGGGGTCAAAAAGAGTTGGACATGACTGAGTGACTTTCACTTTCAAAAATCAGTGTACCCTTTATGAATAGACTGTGCTAAGTACGAGGCAAAATTCTTTAAGTGCGTAGTTCCATCTAGTTCTCCCCAATGCCTGTTTGAAATAGATAAGCTGTGATTCAGTTTCATAGCATATAAACTGTAGGTAAGAAGAAAACCTACCACAGAAGGCTGGCTGTGAGGATTGAGTAAATGATGTAAAAAGCACTTAGAAAAGTGCCTGATGAAAGTTCTCATAAAAACTACTATAGAAAAATAGAAAAATCATCCTTATTTTGTGGATGGTTTGATGAAGTTGTGACTACTTGTTCCAAGTAACTTATTTATAAGGATCAAAGTGTTGACTTAAAAAAAAAAAAGCACAACCTAAACTTTGAGAATTACATTTTATCTGGTAGATTTATTAAAGACTTAAGCCTGGAATATAGCTTCTGAGCTCTGAGGAACTGCTCCAAAGAGGTAAAGGAAGAAACAGGATATATAGGAGTTTTGCCAAAAAACAAAACAACAAAAAAACACCAGGCCATCCAACATCGAAAGAGTACTGCTAATTGTAAAAAACCTAGACATCTCAAGTTAATGAATTTAGCACTTTTCTGTGCGTGGGAAGATACAAGAGTCTGGACTTATTACAATCATTCCTTTGTTATGCACCTTAACTGTCTAAGGCCAATATCCTGCTTTTCTCCATTTTAAATCCCCGATGGCTTGATGGCAACACATCTTTTGTTTACTGAAATGACAGGTGACATTCTTTGTCCACAAAAGCTAGGATTTAAACTAGGTTTTTTCAACTTATCTAACGCCCTTAAAAACTAATGTGTTCTTTGCAAAATAATGAAGAGTATCATTAATATGTGTAAAGATTCTTGTTCTGGGACTGGCTTGTAGTAAACCTGTGGGAAATTATTGGGATGTCATATTTATACTGGCTACCTGATGTGAAAAGCTGACTCATTGGAAAAGACCTGATGCTGGGAAAGATTGAAGGAAAGAGGAGAACGGGGTGACAGAGGATGAGATGGTGAGATAACATCATTGACTCAGCGGACATGAGTTTGAGAAAACTCAAGGAGGTAGTGAAGGATAGGGAAGCCTGGAGTGCTGCAGTCCATGGGGGTTGCAACGAGTCAGACATGACTTAGCCACTGAACAACAATCATGTTTATTCTTACTGTTATTGTTACTATTATTATCGTTATACTATTGATATTATTACTACTACTAGAATCATTGCCCTTCTTGTTGTTGCTGCTTTTAAACCCTTGATATGTAGGAGGACCAGGGTACCAGAGGAAGGTATGTATTTAACCATGGAATCAAATTAAATAAACATTCAAATACAGGAAGAAAAAACTGGGCTGTCCCTTGACTCTGAGACATCTTCACATTTCAAAGACTATTCACATGCTGAAATGTGAGCCAGTAATTTTAACATCATCATAATCCCCAAAGCATAATGTAGCACAACATTATCATATATTAATATTTAAATAGATGTATTATTAGCTGAGAGACATCCCAGGTGGCTCAGTGGTAAAGGATCTGCCTGCCAATGTAGGAGACAAAGGTTCAGTTCCTGGGTTGGCCAGATCCCCTCCAGGAGGAAATGTCTACCCACTCCAGTGTTCTTGCCTGGAGAATGGACAGAGAAGCCTGGTGGGCTGCAGTCCATGGGATCACAAAGAGTCAGACATGACTGAGCATGCATGCATGCATTATTAGCTGGCAAGCTTCTCAGACATATGTCAATGAAATGCCTTTGTTTATTGGAGCAAGGACATAACAAGATTTGGTTGAATGTGCCCTTAGCTATTAATCGTTTTTAACCAAATACTGTTCTATCGTCTTTAACAGGTGCTGCTCTTTCCTCTCTTCCTGTGAAGTCAGTTAACTTTAGACAAAGTGACAAGTAAGTTCTTCCTCTTACAGCATGCTCACATTTTTTGCGTTCCTGTTGAACTATGTTTGAGTAAGTTCTTTCTCTTATTCTGTAGCACTTCTGCTAATGAGAAGGAGGTAGAGGTAAGTTTCAAGCAAATATTTTTTTCTTTAATAAAAAAAAGTGTTTTGAAATCACTGGCCTCCAGTCCCTGTATGCTTTGCTTTTTCATAAGCTGTCCTACGTGTGTTGTCTTTTGGCTTGGCCATGACAAAGTACAGGTAAAGCTCATGCATGCTAGCATTATGTCACTGGGAGGAGAAAGATGTGCTTCAGTGTAATTTGGTATTAAGCTAACATATTTGACTATATCCAACGTTCTCCCCTCACCTTCACATTATTTTGACAATAGGCTGAATTTCTCAGATTATCTTTGGGATTTAAATGTGACTGGTTTACCTTGGAGAAAAGAGTGAAGCTTGAAGAAAGATCCCGTGACTTGGCTGAAGAAAATTTGAAGAAAGAAATCACTAACTGTTTAAAATTGTTAGAGGTAAGAACCCTAACATTTGGGAACTATAGATTTGTCATATTATTAATAAAGTTTTCAAAACTTCATGAGTTTATTTGTATAACTAAAACTATCAAGAGGTACCAAACCCTGTCTGACTCAAATGTGAATTAAATAGGAGAAGGGGGGCTTCCCTGGTGGCTCAGATGGTAAAGCGTCTGCCCGCAATGCGGGAGACCCGGGTTCGATTCTTGGGTTGGGAATATCCCCTGGAGAAGGAAATGGCAATCCACTCCAGCACTCTTGCCTGGAAAATCCCATGGATGGAGGAGCCTGATAGGCTACAGTCCATGGGATCGCAAAGAGTTGGACACGACTGAGCGACCTCACTTCACTAAGAAGTCACAATCAAGCTAAGAAAAAAGGTTCACCAATAGAAGGGTGTAAGCAGTAAAACAAATGTGTTTAAAGCAGTTATGTGAATCATCTGCCATCTCTCTAGATCTTCAAATAGATTTCAGGTAGAAGAATAAGCAGAAAACAATTTTAAGCTTCAAAGAAGATAATCCAAAGGGCATTTCCATTGAATTAACTGAGAAAAGAGGATGGGGACTGATTTCAGTCTTCTTAGATAATGGGCAGACCCTTCTGGAAGGTACACAGAAATGTAATAGCTACTATTCTTCTATTTTGTGAAGTCACCATAAATAACAGATGGGTTGGAAAATTAAAATGGCTAGCTTTTGAAAAAGAAAAGTAAAGAAACCATGTTCTGTTTTTATTGTGGTTTGGAAAACACATAATGTAAAATTTACCATAATAACAATTTTAAGTGTACATTAGTAGCGTTGAGTATATTCACATTGTTATGAAACAGAGCTTCAGAACTTTCTCATCTTGCTTACTGAAACTCTATGTCCATTAAACTATTCCCCCTTTCTCCTTCTCTCAGCCCCTGGTAATCACCATCCTATTTTCTGTTTCTGTGAATTTGACTACTTTAGATAGCTTATATAAGTGGAATCACACAGTATTTGTCTTTTTGTAACTGGCTTATTTTTCTTAACATAATGTCCTCAGAGTTCATCCATGTTGTAGCATGTGGAAGGATTTCCTTCCTTTAAACCTGAATAAAATATTCCATTGTATGCATAGACCACATTTTGTTTATCCATTTGTTTATTGATGAACATTTGAGTTGCTTCCACCTCTTGACTGTTGTGAACATTGAAGATTTTTGCTGTGAATATTGGTGTGCAAATATCTCTTCAAGACCCTGCTTCCAATTCCTTTAGAAATATGCCCAGATGTTGGATTGCTGGATCATATAGAGTTCTATTTAAGTTTTTAAGGAGCCAACATACTGTTTTGCACAGCGGTTACACCATTTTACAGTCCTACTAACAATGTACCAAGGTTCCAGTTTCTCTGTATCTTGGCCAACATGTTATTTTCTGATTTCTGATAGTAGCTATTCTAATAGGTGGAAGGTGATATCTCACTGTGGTTTTGACTTGCATTTCTGATGATTAGTATTTGAAGCATCTTTCATATGCTTACTGGCCATTTGTGTATCATCTTTGGAGCATGTCTATTCAAGTCCTTTGCCAAAATTAAAGTAATAGATATGATTTGCAAATATATTCTCTCACTTCATGGGTTGCCTCTTCATTCTGTTGATTATGTCCTTTGATGCACAAAAGTTTGTAAGTTTGATGTAGTGCTCTTTGTCTCCTTTTGCTTTTGTTGTCTATGCTTTTGGTATCATATTCAAGAAATCATTGCCAACTCCATTGTCAGGAAGCTTTTCCACTATGGTTTTCTTCTAGAGTTATCTTCTGGTGTTATATAGTTTAGGGTCTTCAATCCATTTTGGACTGATTTTTGTGTATAGTGTAAACTAAGAGTCCAACTTTACTGTTTTGCAGTTTTCTAGCATCATTCATTAAAGAGACTATTCTTTCTCCATTTTGTAGTCTTGGCACCCTTGTCAAAGATCATTTGACCATATGACCATTTGACCATGTGTAGGTTTATTTCTGGGCCTGCTATTCTGTTCTATTTGTCTGTCTTTATGCCAGTACCATACTGTTTCGGTTACTGTAGCTTTGTAATGTACTTTGAAACCAAGACCTGGGGTACCTTTAGCTTTGTACTTTTGTTTTCAAAATTGTTTTTGAAACATCTCTTCAGAGTCCTTTGAGATGCCATATGAATTTTTCTGTTTCTGCAAAAAAAAAAAAAAAAAAAATCCACTGGGATTTTGATAGAGATTATATTGATTTGTTAATTGATTTGACTAGTATGGACAGTGAGACAAATGGCTTTCCATCAGAAAAGCCTTAGGAAAGCCATCATCTTAGATCAATGGCACAGGTTTGAGATAAATATTCGTAAGGCAATAAAGGCCTACTTACCTAACCAGCCTAGGCTCACCTTGTCATCAATGGAAGAGCAAATATAGTGGTCAGAGTCAAATATAATTTGAGTATATTTTTACTACTTTTCTTAAAAGTTCAAACTATGTTCTTCATATAGTGCATTCATTTATAGGAATAATTTCTTTACCACTGCCAATTAATTATATCCCATCCCATTAATTGTAGAAGAAAGATATAAACACACATGAAGGGGTGGCAAATTTGGGAAGTTAAAGTAGAGGAGATCAAAATTGTATAACAGATTTTATGAACACCTCCATAGGTCTACTTGATAGCCAACAAAGATCGTAATATTTCAGTAGCGTTCATTATTTGTCTTTACTGCTGCTTTTCACCTTCCACAGAGATAACAGAGTCATCTGCATTTACAACATAGTCAGGATTTAGAATCACTTGCTGAATACTTGGGTTTGATACTTTCTAATACTTTACTTTCTGTGCAGTCTCTAACATCTCTTTGTGAAGATGACAGCCAGGCCCAGGAAATCATTAAGAAGCTGGAGAAGAGTATAACGTTCCTCAGCCAGTGCACAACACGAGTGGCCAGTAGGGCTGAGATGTTGGGGGCCATTAATCAGGTAATTTGTCTCCATTTATCTAGTTACAATGAAATTACTGAAAAGATTTATTATCTGTAACATTATGGATTGTATTTCTAGGGAAGTATTCTATTTGATCATTTCAGAATATTTTTGGTATTTTGTGCTTTTAAACAATGCAGCAATAAAGATCCTTGTTTATGGATCTTCTCATTCAGAGAGAAGTAGATTTTTTTTTCCCAAAATTTCTTTGTGGGAAATTCTGGGAAAGATTTTAAGTTTTTGAATCTATACCGAAACAGATGTGTTATATTCATATCTCGAAATAATATGTCTACACTATCACTTAGTGATTTATTTACAGTTTTAGATATTTGTTTCTTACTATGAAGATGAATATTTAGTTCTTTTATCAATCTCTCCTTCCTCACACCTAAAGTGTCTTTCACTTTATTGTTGATCTCTCTTCTTTCCTGACCAAGCTTAAATTCCATGGTCAAACACTATATTTACTCTCTTGCATGAATTCTCAACACTTTTACCTCTCTCGTTTTATTCATTTAGAAAATCTACAATCTTGTTTAATACACTTCTTTTCCTGCTCATGCCTGCATAGCCGGAAAACCTCACACCCTTATGCTGACCGAGTTCTCTTGAAATTCATCACAAATCTTAAGTGGTCCTTGGGGCTTCCCATCATTCACCCTGCTTCTCTTCTATATATCAATTTCATTCTTTCCCTTTCCCCTGAAATCCCCATCCTGTCCTCTCCTATCCTCGCTGTCAAATGATGAATTTGCTTCCTAATTCAATAGGAAATTTGAGACAGTAAGAAGGAATCTACCAAAAGCTTTGAACCTACAAGCATCTAAACACTTAACATTGCCTTCCTTCCTAGTACCAAAGATGAGTTTTCTCTGCTATCCAAGGCTAACCATCCCACCTCTATGCAGGAGCCCATTCCTTCCAGTTTGCTCAGAATCTGGGCCTCAATTCTCCCTGCAATCTTTCCTCTCCAGTTTTTCCCCACTCTATTGAATCATTCTCATCAGCACACAAATACTTAAATACTTTGTTTTTAAGACAAGAAAAATAACACAAAGCAAACACAAAAAATCTTTCACTCTTTCTCCTTTGGTTACCACCCTATTTCTCCATTCCCATTTTTAGCAAATTTCCCCAATAGAACTGAACTTAGTGTTTCTAATTTCTCTCTTCCCGTCATCTCTGAAATTTACTCTAGTTGGCCTTAACCTACTCTTTTTTCTTAACCTGTCTGCTATATTCAACATGGCTAAGCTCTTCCTCTTCCTGGAAACTCTCTTGACATTTGGCTTCCAGGTACCACAATCCCCTGGTTTTTTTCTCTACATCATGAATCATCATGGACCTTTCCAGGCTCCTTTATGGGTCCCACCCTTTCTCCCAGCCTTATTAATCTTGATGGACCCCATGGCTTTACTTTACACGTCTGATCTCCATCATCACTCAATCCTGGTACTATCCCATCTAGTCAACTGATGACTCCCCAGTTCACACACTTATCTTAAACATCTGCCATGAGTTTTATTTTTTATTTTTATTTTATTTTTTTTATTTTAGAGTACTGTATTGTTTTTGCTGTACACTGACATGAATCCACCACAGGTGTACATGAGTTCCCAACCCCCTCCCACCACCCTCCCCATATCATCTCTCTGGGTCATCCCAGTGCACCAGCCCCAAGCATCCTGTATCCAACCTAGACTAGCGATTTGTTTCTTACATGATAGTATACATGTTTCAATGCCATTCTCCCAAATCATCCCACCCTCTCCCTCTCCCACAGAGTCCAAAAGTCTGTTCTTTACATCTGTGTCTCTTTTGCTGTCTTGCATACAGGGTTATCATTACCATCTTTGTAAATTCCATATATATGTGTTAGTATACTATATTGGTGCTTTTCTTTTTGGCTTACTTCACTCTGTATAATCGGCTCCAGTTTCATCCACCTCATTAGAACTGATCTCAAATGTATTCTTTTTAATGGCTGAGTAATACTCCATTGTGTATATGTACCACAGCTTTCTTATCCATTCTTCTGCTGAGCGGTATTTTTCACAGAGCTAGAACAAATAATTTCACAATTTGTATGGAAATACAAAAAACCTTGCATAGCCAAAGCAATCTTGAGAAAGAAGAATGGAACTGGAGGAATCAACCTGCCTGACTTCAGGCTCTGCTACAAAGCCACAGTCATCAAGACAGTATGGTACTGGCACAAAGACAGAAATATAGATCAATGGAACAAAATAGAAAGCCCAGAGATAAATCCACACACCTATGGACACCTCATCTTCGACAAAGGAGGCAAGAATATACAATGGAGTAAAGACAATCTCTTTAACAAGTGGTGCTGGGAAAACTGGTCAACCACTTGTAAAAGAATGAAACTAGAACACTTTCTAACACCATTCACAAAAATAAACTCAAAATGGATTAAAGATTAAATGTAAGACCAGAAACTATAAAACTCCTAGAGGAGAACATAGGCAAAACACTCTCTGACATAAATCACAGCAGGATCCTCTATGATCCACCTCCCAGAATACTGGAAATAAAAGCAAAAATAAACAAATGGGATCTAATTAAAATTAAAAGCTTCTGCACAACAAAGGAAACTATAAGCAAGGTGAAAAGACAGCCTTCTGAATGGGAGAAAACAATAGCAAATGAAGCAACTGACAAACAACTAATCTCAAAAATATACAAGCAACTTATGCAGCTCAACTCCAGAAAAATAAATGACCCAATCAAAAAATGGGCCAAAGAACTAAACAGACATTTCTCCAAAGAAGACATACGGATGGCTAACAAACACATGAAAAGATGCTCAACATCACTCATTATCAGAGAAATGCAAATCAAGACCACAATGAGGTACCATTTCACACCAGTCAGAATGGCTGTGATCCAAAAGTCTACAAGCAATAAATGCTGGAGAGGGTTTAGAGAAAAGGGAACCCTCTTACACTGTTGGTGGGAATGCAAACTAGTACAGCCACTATGGAGAACAGTGTGGAGATTCCTTGAAAAACTGCAAATAGAACTGCCTTATGACCCAGCAATCCCACTGCTGGGCATACACACCGAGGAAACCAGAATGGAGAGACACGTGTACCGCAATGTTCATTGCAGCACTGTTTATAATAGCCAGGACATGGAAGCAACCTAGATGTCCATCAGCAGATGAATGGATAAGAATGCCATGAGTTTTAGAGTAGAATCTGCTACTGTTGACGTAGCACTTCCACTTGGAAGTTTGATAGACAGCTTAAACTTAACATGTCCAAAAAGAAACTGCTGATGGAAGGGAAGAAAATATTTGAAGATCATATATCTAATAAGGGTCTAGTTTCCAGAATATGGGCTTCCCTGATTGCTCAGTTCATAAAGAATCTGCCTGCAAAGCAGAAGACCCTGGTTCAATTCCTGGGTCGAGAAGATCTTCTGGAGAAGGGATAAGCTACCCACTCCAGTATTCTTGGGCTTCCCTTTGGCTCAGCTGGTAAAGAATCCACCTGGAATGCGGGAGACCTGGGTTCAATCCCCGGGTTGGGAAGATACCCTGGAGAAGGGAAAGGCTATCCACTCCAGTACTCTGGCCTGGAAAATTCCATGAACAGAAGAGCCTGGTAGGCTACAGTCCATGGGGACACAAAGAGTTGTACATGACTGAGAATGAGCATACATACACATACATCCAGAATATGTAAAGAACGCTTGCAACTTAACAACAGAAAGATAAGCAATCCAATTAAAAATGAAAAGACTTGAATAGACATTTCCCTAAAGAAGTTATTCAAATGGCCTATAAACACATGAGAAGATGCTTAATTGTTAGCAAATTGAAAATCAAAGCCATAATGATACACCACTTCACACCCACTGCTGCTGCTGCTGCTGCTAAGTCGCTTCAGTCATGTCCGACTCTGTGTGACCCCTTAGATGGCAGCCCACCAGGCTTCCCCGTCCCTGGGATTCTCCAAGCAAGAACACTGGAGTGGGTTGCCATTTCCTTCTCCAGTGTACGAAAGTGAAAGTTGCTCAGTCGCGTCCAACTCTTCGCGACCCCATGGACTGCAGCCTACCAGGCCCCTCCGTCCATGGGATTTGCCAGGCAAGAGTACTGGAGTGGGGTGCAAGGATAAAGAAAAGAAGGAAGAAGGAAAATAACTAGTGTTGACAAGGATGTGGGGAAATTACAATTTTTTTTTTTAATTGGAGGCAAATTGCTTTACAATGTTGTGTTGGTTTCTGCAATATTATTGTTGCATTATTAATATATTTAGCCACTAAAAGGAATGAAGTGTTGATGCATGCTACAGTGTAGCTGAATCTGGTAAATTTTATGCTATAGATGCTAGATACAAAGGTCACATGTTGTGTGATTGTGTTTATATATAGTATCTAGAGTGGATAAATCTTTAGGGAAAGGTAGAAGATTAGTGTTTGCTAGCTTCTAGGGGAAGGAGGTGAGTAGGAAGTAACTGCTTCATAAGTATGGGGTTTTATTTTGGTATGATGTAAATGTTTTGGGACTAGATAGAAGTGGTGTTTGTATAACATTGTGAATGTACTAAATGTCACTAAATTGTCCACTTTAAAATATTGAATTTATTTTGTAAATTATATACTAGTATAAAAAAAGAAAAAAGACAATAAATATATGTTTTGTCAGGTTCCAGTTCAAATAAAACTAAATAGATGTTTTTGAGACAGTTAGGGAAATTTGAGTATGAATTAGATAATATTAAGGTGTTTATGTTGTTAGAAGTGATCATGGTATTATTATTTAAGGAAATATACTCCCATTTTTCAGATATTTATTAAAATGTTTAAGAGTTAAATAATATGATGTCTGTCATCTGTACTTTAAAAAATAGCATTCAAACTTTGCGATGAAACTTATACGCCAAAATGTTGACAGTTCTTGAAACTGATTGACGGATATATATGGATCTATTGTGTACATTTTGTGTCTGTGGAAATTATCATAATATAAACAATTTTAATTTTAAAAAGTAGATAAATAATATTGCTAAGTCACTTCAGTCGTGTCCGACTCTGTGTGATCCCATAGACGGCAGCCCACCAGGCTCCCCCGTCCCTGGGATTCTCCAGACAAGAACACTGGAGTGGGTTGCCATTTCCTTCTCCAATGCAAGAAAGTGAAAAGTGAAAGTGAAGCCACTCAGTCGTGTCCGACCCTTAGCGACCCCATGGACTGCAGCCTTCCAGGCTTCTCCATCCATGGGATTTTCCAGGCAAGAGTACTGGAGTGGGGTGCCATTGCCTTCTCCGATAAATAATATTAGACCTATATTATCTGTAAATATTATTATGCCCATGTTAAGTTCTATTCATAGCACATACAAGTAGTGTTTTACGATGACTTTTCCTTCTTTGCACAACATTTATGTTCTTTTTGGAGTTAATAATTTTACTTTGCCATGATTGTTATGCTTAGTTTTCTATTTACTTATCTCTAATTTATTCTTAACTTCTCCATGGAGTCTAGATTTCACAATAGATACACATTCATGAGATATTCTGTCAATTTTTTCTTTGAGTTGTTGCTTCCAGGGACTTTTGACCTGTCAGTCTCAACTGGCGGGTGTGTGTGTGTGTGTGCTCAGTTGTGTCCGACTCTTTGTGACCCTGTGGATTGTAGCCAATCTGTCCTTGGAATTTTCCTGCCGAGAATACTGGAGTGGGTTGCCATTTCCTACTCCAGGGAATCTTCCTGATCCCAGGGATAAAACCTGCATCTGTTGTATCTCCTGCATTGGCAGGCAGATTCTTTACCACTATGCCATGTGGGAAGCAAATTCTTAAATGAAGACTTCTTTCACTTCTCTCTTGAGTTAAACTCTATTTCCTGAATCCCATGCCTCCTCCTTTGCTGGTTTATTTATTTTTCTTTATTTTGATGGAACATCTCACCCAGTAACTTCCCAAGAAAACGAATGCCTGGGAGGTAAGTTTTTTGAGATGTTATATAACTGCAAATTCAAGTCTTTATTCTTATGCATCTTTACACTAACTGGGTAAAGGATTTTAGGTTAGAAATAATTTCCTTTAGAATTTTTCTTGCACTGCCTCATTTTCTTCTTAGCTTCTGATGTTGGTATCAATTTTTGATGCCACTCTGACTCTTGAGCTTTTGTTTATAACATATTTTTACTTTCTAGAAGCTTCTAGAATGTCTTCTTACCCCTACTGTCCTTCCCTGGCATGGGTTTATTTTCAGCCACTATTTTAGTTCCTGAGTGGACATAAATTGACAAGTTATTCCTTGAGTTCAGAAGTTTTCTTGAACTATTTCCTTTTCTACACCTTGTAGACTGTTTCTACGTTTTCTATGTTTGCATTCCTGTTTTTTGGCTTTGGATCTCCTGAACTGGTCCTTTCTCTTCTCTTTTCTACCTTTTAGTCTTTTTGCTGTAGTTTCAGAGAAGTTTCCTCAACTTTATCTCGAAACTCTTCTCTTATGTATTTTTGTTATATTTCTAACTTCCAGACTTTTAAAATTCTCAGATCCTAACTTTTTTATATCTTGTTCCTATTTCACAAATGTAATGCTTATTCTTCTTTGAAGATATTGATAGCTTCCTTGAAGTTTTCATTTTTCTGTAGTTTATTTCTTTCAGCTTGTTTTTTCCCCCTGTATTTTTATTTTCTTTTATCAGGTTAGAGGCTTGCCTCTGCCTAGTGATGACCCATTAACTAGTCCCATTAACTGATTGGAACTCGGGATGTGTTAGGCGGGGAAGCTTTTTCCTGGTTCTGAGTTTCACACAAGCTAGGAGGTTTCACCAGCATCCTCTTAATGCCAATAGATTTAAGACTTTCATCCTACAGTGTTCAGTTCAGTTCAGTCGCTAAGTCGTGTCCGACTCTTTGCGACCCCATGAATCGCAGCACACCAGGCCTCCCTGTCCATCACCAACTCCCGAGGTTCACTCAGACTCACGTCCATCGAGTCAGTGATGCCATCCAGCCATCTCATCCTCTGTCATCTCCTTCTCCTCCTGCCCCCAATCCCTTCCAGCATCAGAGTCTTTTCAAAGTTAAATAAGCAGGGTAACAATATACAGCCTTGATGTATTCCTTTTCCTATTTGGAACCAGTCTGTTAAGATTCCTCAAAGAAAATTCCAACTGCCTATCTTGAGAGTATAATCCTGGCTACCAGTGTTTGGTAGTTAGAAGAAGAATAAGGCTTTGTATCTTAATTTTCAACATGTATCAGCAACAGCCACAGAAGTGGAAAAGGTCAATTTTTGTTCCAATCCCAAAGAAGGGTGATGCCAAAGAATGTCCAAACTATTGTACAATTGTGCTCCTTTCACATGCTAATAAGATTATGCTAAAAATCCTTCAAATTCAGTTTCAGCAGTATGTGAAGGAGAACTTCCAGTTGTACAAGCTGGGTTAGAAAAGGTAGAGGAACCAGAGATCAAATTGCTGACATTCATTGGATCATGCAGAAAGTAAGGGAATTTGATAAAGGCATCTACTTCTGCTTCACTGACTATGCTAAAGCCTTTGACTGTGTGGATCACAACAAACTGTGGAAAATTCTTAAAGACATGAAAGTACCAGATTACCTTATCTGTCTCCTGAGAAACCTGTATATAGGTCAAGAAATGGCAGTTAGAACTGGACATGGAGCAACTGACTTGTTCAAAATTAGGAAAGGTGTATGACAAGCCTATTGTCACCCTGCTTATTTAACTTATATGCAGAGTACATCAAGTGAAGTTGCCAGGCTGGATGAGTCACAAGCTGGAATCAAGATTGCCAGGAGAAATATCAATAACCTCAGATATGCGGATGATACCACTCTAATGGCAGAAAGTGAGGAGGAACTAAAGACCTTCTTGATGAGGGTGAAAGAGGAGAGTGAAAAGGCTCACTTGAAACTCAACCCCCAAAAAACTAAAATTATGACATCTGGTCCCATCACTTCATAGCAAATAGATGGGGAAAAAGTGGAAGCAGAGATAGAATTTATTTTCCTAGGCTTCAAAATCACTGCTGACAGTGACTGTAGCCATGAAATTAAGACACTTGCTCGTTGGAAGGAAAGCTATGACAAACTCAGGTAGTATATAAAAAAGCAGACATCCCTTTGGTGACCAGGGTCTGTATAGTCAAAGCTATGGTTTTTCCAGTAGTCACATGTGGATGTGAGAGTTGGACCATAAATAAGGCTGAGTGCCAGAGAATTGATGCTTTCAAACTGTGGTGCTGAAGAAGACTCTTGAGAGTCCCTTGGACAGCAAGGAGGTCAAACCAGGCAATCCTAAAGGAAATCAACCCTGAATATTCATTGGAAGGACTGATGCTGAAGCCCCAATACTTTGGCCACCTGCTGCAAAGCTAACTGATTGGAAAAGACCTGGATGATGGCAAAGATTGAGGGCAGGAGGAGAAGGAGGCAACAGAGGATGAGATGGTTAGGTAGCATCACCAACTCAGAGGACATGAATTTGAGCAAACTCTGGGAGATAGTAGACAGAGGAACCTGGCATGCTGCAGTCCGTAGAGTCACAAAGAGTCAGACATGACTTAGGGACTGACCAACAACAGACTTTTGCTTAAATCTATTTTTTTTTTCTGTAGGATCCATTCACCATCAACTGTTACTTCGCAATCCACAGACCCTCTGTTCAAATCTCTCCAGATATCCACCATTTTTACTCTTTCCCCAAAATGGTAGAGGGGCTCAGCTGACCTGAGTGACAGCGGGGATCTGTGGATCTAATTGCTTTTTATACAGATTTTCAACTCTTCGTGTCTTTTACCTCCAAGCTTAATTCCAGACATACCACTAATTCTTGGGCATTTGTGGATTTCTGTGATTCAACCCAGATTTCTTCCAGATTTTTCTTGCTTTTTTGTTTTTTAGGGTTTAGATTTTCAGGTCTTTGTCAATTACCACTAGTCTGTCTACTTGGCAAGTGTTCAGAATTTGGTTGCTACTCTATCCTCTTCCATTCTGATTACCCTTGTATGCCTGCCTGCTAAGTTGCTCAGTCATGTCCAACTCTTTGCAACCCTATGGACTGTGGCCCACAAGATTCCTCTTTCCAAGGGATTCTCCAGGCAAGAATACTGGAGTGGGTTGTTGTGCCCTCCTCCAGGGCACCTTCCTGACCCAGGGTCTCTTTATGTCTCCTGCATTGGCAGGTAGGTTCTTTACCACTAGCAACACCTGGGAAACCCTTATCCTTTTACATCCATGCCTTTAAAACACAACAACAAAAAAACTTGTATCATCACTTTAGTGGGAGTTATGTCTGGGATGAAGACAAGAGCATGTATCTTTTAACTGGGTATTAAGGATAGTATTTTCGATGTAAATTTGTTCTTTTTTTTTTTTTTTTTCTGCTAGGAAAGCCGGGTTAGTAAAGCAGTTGAAGTGATGATTCAGCATGTAGAAAATCTGAAGAGGATGTATGCCAAAGAGCATGCTGAATTAGAAGAACTGAAACAGGTTCTTTTGCAAAATGAAAGGTCTTTTAACCCTCTTGAAGATGAAGGTAATAAAAGTTTAAGATAATAGTATTAGTTACATTTTTCTAACATTCTCCTCTTTCATTCCCTCTTAACTAATTCTTATTATACACTGTCTTTAGTACAACACCCTTTATGTTAAGGTTGTTTTAGAAGAATATAAAAAGGATACAATATATAAAATAATATAAGAAGTAACTCATTCCTGTTATTTATATAGCCCAAAGTAAGATGTCAGCATTCAAATTAGGAGACAAGTATTTTATGGTAGACACCAAAAATTCATTAAATTGTTGATATGAGAGAGTATATTTAATCCAACTCATTGAGTTGACGCCAGTGTTGCCCCACTTAGGAACTGGCTCTTTTGCCATACACAAAACAAGGCCCCACAGTATATATGAACCACTTTCATCAACAGTGGTTTTATGTCCCTCGAAGAAGGAATGACCGTGGCAGAATGGTGTCTTGGGAAATAGTGAGACTACTGAGGCCATGGAAAGTGTCTCAACAGAAGGCCTGTATATGCCTTATAATAATTTTACATAGATAATACAAATGTTCATAAGCAGAATATTCATTTTAATGATATGTTCTCTCTCTTGTAAAAGCAGTCGTGTTTGGTGATCTTCTGGTCGGTAATTTTGGGCTCATGTATTCAGCATACATTCATTTTGTGCCCCATCTGTCCCAGTCAGGCATTGTGGACAGTGGCAGTGGCACAGAGGACTGTATTTCATTGGTTCAGATATTGTTTTGAATCCCCAAATAAATGACAGCTAGACATCTGCATTGTTCAGGAGTCGCTAGGTTCTTAAATAGTTTCTATTACTTTTCTTTGTAAGGAATTAAGACCATTATGTTAAATTGCATATGTTAATTCACAAAATATGCAAATGTGTTTTCCCTTTCAGATGACTGCCAAACTAAAAAACGTTCATCTTCTGTAAACTCGAAGGTAATTCCCAATTCACTTAACAAACGTCTATCAAATGTTACAGATGAGATGATTTAAAAATATTTTTGAAGTAACATGGCTTTAAATGTAAATCATAAAGCAACAATGATTCTAAGTCATATATGTTATATGCATGTGTGTGTTTATGTTTATATGTATATGCTTTTATACTTCTTACAATATTTGTATGTAACAAGGCTTCCCAGGTGGTGCACTTGGTAACGACCCACCTGCCAGTGCAGGAGACTCAAGAGACACCAGTTCCATCCCTGAAAGATCCCCTGGAGTAAGAAAATGGCAACCCACTCTAGTATTCTTGCCTAGAAAATTCCATGGACAGAAGAGCCTGGTGGGCCACAGTCCATAAGGTCACAAAGAGTCGGACACGACTGAGCATGCACACACACTAAGTTTGCCTGCAGTGAGAAGAAAGTCAGTGTAAAGACAGTTTCTCTTTCATGTGAAACCAGAATGGGGAATAAGCAGTCGAAAAGCGGCAGAGCAGCTTCACAAAATGTCTAGGGCGCAGTCTCCTTCTCTCTTACCGAGTCATCACCCTCAGAGCTTTGCTTCCACCTCATCGTCTACGATAGCTTTGTCAGTTCTGAGTACCAAGTCCTGGTCATCACTTCATATGTTGTGCCATATTCCAAGAAAAAAGAATAAGAGAAACAGGGGTTCTCTCTCTCTCTGAAGACACTCCCTAGAAGTGCCAGATAACATTTCCCTTTTCATTTTTGCTTGGAAACAACATGAAAACAGAGCATTTATTCTGGAGGCTGTATGTGTAACTGAAAATCAAGAGGTCCGTTACTAAAAAAAGGAGGAGGGGGGGTTGGAAAATGGGATATTGAAAGTCAACCAGCAGTTTTTGTCAGTTTAAAAATCAGGATTTCACAGAATTTTTGAGCAAGTGAGTTTAAAAATCATTCCATCTAAATTGATTTTTTGCACAGATGAACAAAAGCACTTTCACAGAAATTATATGTTTAGTTATGATCCTGTAGTGATAGAACCATGATTAGAACCCAGATTCCTGGACCACAATTTGATTTGCTTGATGTTCAGCTAACCTATAAAATTAAATTAGGGATGATGGTTTAAGAAAAGAATTCACATAAAAATTCTCATTTATTTCCTAAATTTACCATATTTTTATTTCCTGTAGTCCCACTTATTTCAACTTTAAGAGTCACAAAATATGACATAACATTTTCCTATGTAAATCTCAAGGCTAACATATAAACAACATCCATTCATTAAAATGTCATACTTATCCTTATATGTATTAAATGGAAAAAAATGAAACCATGAAAAAAGAAAGCTGTTAAATAGATGAATATTTATCTCCTCTTGATTTGGGGAAATTTTTCCAAGCATAAAAGAAATGGTAGCAAAAGTGAGGAAAAGATGAAAAGATTTGGCTGCATTAACAACAAAAATGGTTTTTGCCAAGAAGTATCTTTAGCAAAATTAATATGAGCAAAAATCATAAACAGGTGGTTCTCAGATCAGATACATAGTTATTCAACATAGAAAAATGGTGTTCAGTGTTACTATAAACCTAAACAGAAAACCTTGTATTCCTTACTTGACTGGCAAAAATTATCCAGTGTTGGAGAAGGTGGAATATAAACTGGCAGAATATTTCTGGAAGGAAATTTGGCCATAACAAAAACCTTGAAAATATGTCTCCTGTTTAACTCAGCAATGGTCAGTGTACATAAGAATATCCATCAGTGTTTCATACAAAGGTAAAATATTGAGAATTTTCTAAACGTACATTTCCTCCCTTTGGGTAGCCATCTTCTCTTCGAAGAGTGACCATTGCCTCTTTGCCCAGAAATATTGGAAATGCAGGAATGGTAAGCAAATTCCTAAGTGTTCTTAGAAGCAAATTAATTTTCATATCACAAAAGTACAAACTTCACTAAATTTGTATTTTATTATTTCCTTAATGTCTGAACTTTAAAGTTGGCTGGGATGGAAAATAATGAGCGATTTAGTAGGAGGTCAAGCAGTTGGTAAGTATAATTTTATGATGCATCTTTGGGAACCTTATTATTTTATAATTTGGGTAAAGTAAATGTTTGAAATAAGCAATATAGTAACATTTGTTTTGTATGGAGTATATGCAGAATAGTTATAAAAATTGGCATATGATTGTGAAATTGTTTTCATGAGTTAAGCATTACATGAATATGCTAAAGAACAAATAAGAACATATTGCTTCTGTATTGATTTAAGTAGTGGGAAATAAATTGGTAATGGCTACACAAGTATTTGATTTGATAAGTGGCTATAATCATCTTTATTTAGGCGTATTTTGGGGTCAAAGCAGAGTGAACACCGCCCCTCATTACATCGATTTATTAGCACCTATTCCTGGGCAGATGCTGAAGAAGAAAAGTGTGAACTAAAGTAGGTGAAGCTTAACGTGTTTATTAACCTGACGTGACTGGGGAATAAATAGTGGGAGTCACTTATTCTGTGGAGTTCACTGCTGCAGCATCAAAAAGACCATTCATTGTCTAAGACTTTTATGAAAATGAAGCACTATGTAAATGTTACTTATGAGTACATTCACTCAGTACTGCAAGGTGTGCGGTCTTAAGTTAGAAAAGAACCTGAAATTTGCCAAATTTGTGAAGATAACCTTTTTCCTGTATAGGTATATTGTCATCTGGCGGAAAGGTTCATAAGAGAGCCACAGAAATAAAATGTTCATCAACTTAGATGAATTATATACAACATGTGTGTGTGTGTACATATAGACATACCTGTATATGTTTATATATATCCTATAGGCACATATGTAATATATGTGCATTACATATACATCTGTCTTCTCTTTAGGTAAATGAAGAGTAGGAAAAACAAAACTCTATATTGCTATCTCTATACTTGGCAAGTGAAACAAATAAAACATACTTTTATAGTGAAAGGTAGAAGGTAAGAGGGAGGGACGTGAAGAAATGCTGCCTCTAAAATCCTTGGTGACATTTGGTCTCAGTTTCCTCATCTGTAGAGATCTTAATGAAATGATTTGATGTTGACTATATACATGTTCCTTGCATGCCTATTATGTTAGGCACACTACACTCAAGCTTAAGGGATATGAAAATGAAAAAGACATCATTCCTACCCTCAAAGCCTTTTTTCTCCCTTAAATAATTATGGAAGCCTAATTGCATGGACTGAATTCCCTTTTATTAAAGATTTAGAGTTAACATAATAGATATTTTCTGATCTGGGTTTTAAAAAATTCAAGAGTTTCCTTGAAAAAAATTATCTATTTAAAAGTTTTGTTTGTATGGCATGATTTCTACTGAGAAGTTTTGCAAACAAAAGACTGAAACCTTGAGAATCCTATAGGAATTCTGGGTTGGGGGTCTTGTGTTCTTTAAAAACCAAGTTTAAATCTACCACAGGCATTCCCTATAAATGTCTGACTGAAAAACAAAAACTTTGACATGCAGTTCATTTTGGCCACTGTGGGGGATTATGAACTTGGGATTTCAAAATTCAAATCTAACTAGGGACTCATGAGTGGTCATGAAACATGGAACATGAACAACGAAACAGTTAAGTTTTTTTCAGGCAAAGGGTTCCTCTTTAAATAATATGATTTCAATACAGTCAACCCAATTGCAACTTCCCAGTTCACTGAATACTATTGATTTTAAGTAGTTTTATACCAAACCTATCTTCATAAACACTTTTTAAATTATGAAGGTTTTTTAAAGAAAAAAGAAATGACACTTTATAATGCTATTCCAGTTTAGTGTTGCTCAAAAAACCAACAAAGATTAATTTTAATTATCTACATTCTATTTAATATAGAATGTTAAAAAAATGTGGTAAAAGAATACTTACTGAGAAAAATTTTACTGTATGTTGAATGAAAAATTCACAGAAGAAGAAATAATGGCATCCACATTTGTTTTTTAAGGTGTAGTTACTTATACACACACACACACACACACACATGCATGCACATGCAAAGATGGAAAATCACAGTAATACCACTGGTTAATTATAAATGGTGAGAACTGCCTAACTTACACATTTTCTTTGTAAATCTTCCCTTTTCATATGTTCTTTGGCTAGCACCCAAACGTTCTACAACAAACAATTGCTATTTTCCTAAATACAAAGTTACTTTAAAAAATTAAATTCCTATAAGTGATTAAAAATATAAAGTTGGTGATTTGACTTTTAGAATTAGGTATTTATCAAATTTTTCTATAGCAAGACAAACATCTGCAAGCTTCCTTACAAAATACAGTAAAACTTAGCAATATTTTATAAATAATTATAGAACATTATCCATACTTTAATACTTAGAAACAATACTTATTTACAGAACTAAAGATGACTTAGAACCACCAGAAGAAGAAACAGTAGAAAAGACAAGAAAGCCAAGTCTTTCTGAAAAGAAAACTAATCCATCAAAATGGAGTGTGTCTTCAATGTAAGTTATTTACTTGCTAAATGATATGATTTTGGTGGAATGGGGAAAGGTAAGGCAGGGTTAGAGGTATTAATCTTTTTTATTATTTTTGCCTTTTAAAAATGTATCTATTTGTGGTTGCACTGGGTCTTCACTGCTGTGTGCAGGCTTTCTCTAGTTGTGGCGGTGGGGGCCACTTTTCATCGCACTGCACAGGCTTCTCACTGCGGTGCTTCGCTTGTTGTGGAACACGGCCTCTAGGCACACAGGCTTCAGTAGCTGAGGCTCGTGGGCTCCAGAGCGCAGGCGCAGTAGTTGTGGTGCTTAGCGGCATGTGGGATCTTCCTGGACCAGGGATCGAATCCGTGTCCCCTGCATTGGCAGGTGGATTCTTTACCACTTTCCCACCAGGGAAGTCTAGCAGCATTAATCTTAATCAAATGACTTTACTAAAAGATCTTGGAAAATGTTAAACTTAAGATGAATAATAACAAACTCCATATGGTCTATAAGAATTATTCCTGAACCTATGAGCTACAGGAGGCAGGGGAGTTTACAGTGTAAAGAACTTGGCCTTGGGACCAGATGACTGAATTAGCTCCCTGACTAGCCTGTGACCTGGGCAAGTTCACCCGTTTTTGACCATCAACTTCTTCATCTATAAAGTAGGAGATAATAGTACTTATGTCATTGTTTTGCTATCATGATGAAATGAATTAGCACATGTAAAATGCTTAGTACAGTACCTAACACATAGTTAACTATTTTCAACTATTTTCAAAGACTTATATGATGCTGTAATAAGCTTTTTTGGTGGATGTTTCTAAAAGGAAGAGTTTGCATTTCAGTACACCAAAAGTCCAGGGTATGATGAGGAATAAGTGACAGGCTTATAAGTACATACACATAAATTGTGCTCAACCCGATAAATAACATTGTTGTTTCTACTATAGGAATATAAATTGCCTTACCTTATTTTAAAGAATGAAATTAGTACTCAGATGTATTTGTTAGGGTTAAATAATGCCTAAATCACATAATTTTCAGATTTTTATCTTAGCACCTCATTTCTTCAATTCTAAAAACTTAATTGCTCAAAAAACCAACAAAGATTAATTTTAATTATCTACATTCTATTTAATATAGAATGTTAAAAAAATGTGGTAAAAGAATACTTACTGAGAAAAATTTTACTGTATGTTGAATGAAAAATTCACAGAAGAAGAAATAATGGCATCCACATTTGTTTTTTAAGGTGTAGTTACTTATACACACACACACACACACACACATGCATGCACATGCAAAGATGGAAAATCACAGTAATACCACTGGTTAATTATAAATGGTGAGAACTGCCTAACTTACACATTTTCTTTGTAAATCTTCCCTTTTCATATGTTCTTTGGCTAGCACCCAAACGTTCTACAACAAACAATTGCTATTTTCCTAAATACAAAGTTACTTTAAAAAATTAAATTCCTATAAGTGATTAAAAATATAAAGTTGGTGATTTGACTTTTAGAATTAGGTATTTATCAAATTTTTCTATAGCAAGACAAACATCTGCAAGCTTCCTTACAAAATACAGTAAAACTTAGCAATATTTTATAAATAATTATAGAACATTATCCATACTTTAATACTTAGAAACAATACTTATTTACAGAACTAAAGATGACTTAGAACCACCAGAAGAAGAAACAGTAGAAAAGACAAGAAAGCCAAGTCTTTCTGAAAAGAAAACTAATCCATCAAAATGGAGTGTGTCTTCAATGTAAGTTATTTACTTGCTAAATGATATCATTTTGGTGGAATGGGGAAAGGTAAGGCAGGGTTAGAGGTATTAATCTTTTTTATTATTTTTGCCTTTTAAAAATGTATCTATTTGTGGTTGCACTGGGTCTTCACTGCTGTGTGCAGGCTTTCTCTAGTTGTGGCGGTGGGGGCCACTTTTCATCGCACTGCACAGGCTTCTCACTGCGGTGCTTCGCTTGTTGTGGAACACGGCCTCTAGGCACACAGGCTTCAGTAGCTGAGGCTCGTGGGCTCCAGAGCGCAGGCGCAGTAGTTGTGGTGCTTAGCGGCATGTGGGATCTTCCTGGACCAGGGATCGAATCCGTGTCCCCTGCATTGGCAGGTGGATTCTTTACCACTTTCCCACCAGGGAAGTCTAGCAGCATTAATCTTAATCAAATGACTTTACTAAAAGATCTTGGAAAATGTTAAACTTAAGATGAATAATAACAAACTCCATATGGTCTATAAGAATTATTCCTGAACCTATGAGCTACAGGAGGCAGGGGAGTTTACAGTGTAAAGAACTTGGCCTTGGGACCAGATGACTGAATTAGCTCCCTGACTAGCCTGTGACCTGGGCAAGTTCACCCGTTTTTGACCATCAACTTCTTCATCTATAAAGTAGGAGATAATAGTACTTATGTCATTGTTTTGCTATCATGATGAAATGAATTAGCACATGTAAAATGCTTAGTACAGTACCTAACACATAGTTAACTATTTTCAACTATTTTCAAAGACTTATATGATGCTGTAATAAGCTTTTTTGGTGGATGTTTCTAAAAGGAAGAGTTTGCATTTCAGTACACCAAAAGTCCAGGGTATGATGAGGAATAAGTGACAGGCTTATAAGTACATACACATAAATTGTGCTCAACCCGATAAATAACATTGTTGTTTCTACTATAGGAATATAAATTGCCTTACCTTATTTTAAAGAATGAAATTAGTACTCAGATGTATTTGTTAGGGTTAAATAATGCCTAAATCACATAATTTTCAGATTTTTATCTTAGCACCTCATTTCTTCAATTCTAAAAACTTATAAGGGATAGCAGGGAGCAGATAGTGGCCAAGCCCAAGACAACAGATGACACTGTGTAGCTTATTACAAGGAGGTGTCAGGGGTAAAGAATATAGTTGCCAATGCAGGAGACGTGGATTCGATCACTGTGTCAGGAAGATCCCCTGGAGTGGGAAATGGCAACCCACTCTAGTATTCTTGCCTGGGGAATCTCATGGACAAAGGAGCCTGGTGGGCTATTGTCTGTGGGTTGCAGAGAGTCAGAAATGACTGAGTACACGTGTACATTGGTGGAATTATGTAGGGCAGATACGCGACTTGATTATTGTTGGCAAGAGGAATGTTTCTAGTATGCAGAAGATTGTGATTCCTGCATACTGATTTTGTGTTTTTGTTGTAGTTACGATACATTAGCTTCCTGGGCAACAAACCTCAAGACTTCAATCAGAGAGGCCAACAAGGTGCTCTGGCTTTCTGTGGCATTCATTGTACTGTTTGCAGCGCTGATGAGCTTCTTCACAGGCCGATTTTTTCAGAAGCCCGTGGACGCTGCCCCCACACAGGACGCGGACCCCTGGGTGTCTCTAGAACACATCCTGTGGCCATTCACCAGACTGCGACACAACGGGCCACCGCCAGTGTGACTGCAGCACATCCCAATGTGTGTATCTTGATTTTTAAAGTTTCAGTATCTGAACTTTGTACATTACTAACTTTTAGCTGGGAAATTCTAGAATGGAACCAGAGGTTCTCAGAATGACTGTAAGATATTTTATATTCCCTCTTTTTGTGATTACCTTCCTAACTAAAATGCAGTGGGGAGGAAGCCTGCTTATATGATTTTTTTAATGAGCTTTCTGAGGAGGAGATATTATTGTTTGTTAAAATTTATTGAAATAAAGAGCCATTCAAATCTATGAACAGTGAACATTGGGAGTCTCAGTAGGCCAAGTACAAGAGAAAAAAAAAAAAAAAACCTAATTCTTAAAAAATAAAATTTGAGTATAAAATGCTGATTAGATCATTTGAAGAGCCTGTTTGAAATATAGTCACTCATTACACTTTATTGAAGAAATACCTGATGTTTCTCCAAGTTGCTTGATTCTTCATACTGGATAAAATTTATCCCTGGGGATTTAAGAATAGCTGAGTAACCTAGTTGAGAGTAGCATGTGGCACACAGAGTCAACAAACTGGCAGTTGGAACGCCTAACTGCCCTCATTGCTTCCTGAGAAGCAAAATCCTTAACCATGTGATATAGAGTGGAATGAAATTCAGTTTCTTCTTTAAGGACTTCAGAAAATGCATCACTGGATTCATTGATCTTGAGACTCTGTGCCCTGTCACCACTAAACATTAAAAGGGTCCAGTTAGGATTCTGAGTGGGTTCTTCTTTAAGAAGGTGTTCCCTCACCTAAAAAAAAAAAAAAAAATAGAGAAATCTGTTAATAGTTCCTCTTTCATTAGGTATTGTGACAGTTGAGTATGTTACTTTGTTTGTTGTTGTTGTTCAGTGGCTAAGTCATGTCTAACTATTCATAACCCAATAACTCCAGCACACCAGGCTTCCCTGTCCTTCACTATCTCCTGGAGCTTGCTCAAACTCATGTCCATTGAGTCAGTAACAGCATCCAAGCATCTCATCCTCTATCACTCCCTTCTCCTGCTCTCAATCTTTCCCAGCATCACGGTCTTTTCCAATGAGTCAGCTCTTAGCATCAGGTGACCAAAGTTTTTCCAGACGATGGTCACAAAAATTGTGGACAATTTTTTTGGCCAACCCAATATTTGAAGGGCTTGAATTCCCCAAATTTCTAAGATAAAAAGAAACATTCTTAATGTCCCATTTTTAAAAAAAGCATGAAACTGTTTATATCTTAGTGTTTAAGGAGTTTATCAAAATATATTAATTCTTTAAAAAATATTTATTGAATGCCTTCAAGTGACAAGTATTGTTTCAGGTCCTGGAGATATAACAACAACAAAACAAAATAAAAAATAACCAAACATATTAATAAATAGCAATCATAACAATAAAACCTTGTCTTCAAGGAGCTTGTATTCTGATAGAAGAAACACACAGTGAATAAGATAAATAAATGTGGTAGCTCATTTATGCTAAAATATTCATCAGTCAGCTTGCAGAATTTGATAACTTCTTTAGCAGGCAGTAGGAAATGTCCCCAGAAGGTTACTCTCAAAGGAGAGAGTTCATGAATCATAGACATATTCACGTGAAAGGCTTACATTTGTTCTTCAGTTGATGTAAAGAGGTCTCCAGCCTAAAATCAAGAGCATTTGATACCATAATGGACAATGAAGGCATGACCTTTACATGGTTTGGTTTTATATTTTTGGCAAAATGAAAGAAAATGAAGTTTGCCAACTCCATTTTGAATTTTAATTTTTTACCTTTTTAAAAGGAGAAAACATGGTCTACATTCATTTAGCTTTTGAGTACTTTATCTTTTGGAAGACAAAAGTTTAAGGGGTTTTGCATACTGTACCTGAAATATAGCTTTCTTAGAATCACATGCTGTGTTCCACTTACTCCAACAAAATGCAAAAGCAGAACTTAACAGGGCCATTTGCCGATAAGCTTTCACTTCTACCGAAGGATGCTGTCAGTAGAAAAATGAATAGAGCTGATCACAGAGCCTCTCAAGTCTCCCTTCCATCCTTGACCTCCTACAGTCTAGTCTGTTCTCAACCCTGATCCATTTAAAATGTAAGTCACGTGAGGTAAGTCAGAGAAAGATAAATATCATATATCACCTATCGACAGAATCTTAAAAAATGGTACAAATGAACTAATTCATAAAACAAAAATAGAGTCACAGACATAGAAAACAAACTTATGGTTACCAAGGAGGAGAGGAGGGGGAGGGATGAACTGGGAGGTCGGGATTGACATATGCACACTACTACATATAAAATAGTCCATGGTGTATACTATCATGTAAGAATGAAGCACAAGCCTATGTTCGATACAGGATACAGGATGCTTGGGGCTGGTGCACGGGGATGATCCAGAGAGATGATATGGGGTGGGAGGTGGGAGGGGGATTCAGGATTGGGAGCTAATATACACCCGTGGTGGATTCATGTCAATGTATGGCAAAACCAATACGGTATTGTAAAGTAAAATAAAGTAAAAATAAAATTAAAAAAAAAAAAAGAAAATAGTCCATGGAATTCTCTGGGCCAGAATACAGGAGTGGGTAGCCTTTCCCTTCTCCAGGGGATCTTTCCAAGCCAGGGATCGAACCCAGGTCTCCCACATTGCAGGCAGATTCTATACCAGCTGAGCCACAGGGAAAGCCACATGGGATTCCCTGGTGGCTCAGACGGTAAAGCATCTGCCCACAATGCGGGAGACCTGGGTTCAATCTCTGGGTTGGGAAGATCCCCTGGAGAAGGAAATGGCAACACACTCCAGTACTCTTGCCTATAAAATTCCATGGATGGAGAAGCCTGGTGGGCTACAGTCCATGGAGTCACAAAGAGCAACTTCACTTTCACATATAAAATAGACAACTAATAAAGACCTGATATATAGCACAGGGAACTCTATGCAATGCTCTGTAATGACCTATATGGGAAAAGAATCTGAAAAGAGTGGGTTTATGTATATGTATGTATAACTGACTCACTACTATACAACAGAAACACCACATTGTAGATCAACTATACTCCAATTAAAAATTTTTTAAAGAAAAGAAATAAAATTCAAATATAAAAAATAATTTAAGTCAGACTCATGACTTCTTTCTCAAAATGGGGCAATGGCTTCCCCTTTCAGAGCAAAAACCAGGGTCTTAAAACAGTGCTCCATGGGGCCTCTGTGCTCTTACAGCCCCCATTGTTGTTGTTCAGTCTCTCAGTTGTGTCCAACTCTTTGCAACACCATCGACTGCAGTATGCCAGGCTCCCCTGTCCTTCACCATCTCCTGGAGTTTGCTCAAACTCATGTCCACTAAGTCGATGATGCCATCCCACCATCTTATCCTCTGTTGTCCCCTTCTCTTCCTGCCCTCAATCTTTCTTAGCATCAGGGTCTTTTCCAATTAGTTGGCTACATCCCCCATACACACCACCATCTCTCTGACTTCATCCCCTATTCTTCTCCCTTTGCTCTGGGTGCTCCAGCCTCCTTGCTGTTCCATTCTTCTTGCTGTTCCTCCCATCCTCAGATACATCAGGCCACACTCTCTGGACTCTCCCTCCAGCCCCCTTCCACTGTTCTCTCCAGCTGATATCCTTCCAGAGATGGCAACTTGGCTAAATTCCCCACCTTGAAGCTTTCTTAAAATATTACCTTCTTATTGACCCCCTCGCCCTACACCATATTTGCTATGGTACCTTTTCTTTCTTTCACTTGATTTGTTACGTTTGTTGTTGATGTTTGCCTCCCTCTCTTCTAGAATGTAAGCTCCACAAGGGCAGAGACTTTGTTTTATTCACTAATGTTTCCTATGCATCTAAAACAATATCTGGGAAAAAAATTCTTGAATATAATATTCTGAAAAGATGACTCATATATGATGTTCAGCATTTGTAGAGTAACTGGGAACCTGAGTTACTAAAACTGCAGTGGGATTTTTTTCCACTATGCATATATGTATACACTCTTATAATGTGATTATTTCCAGTATGTGTCTACCCATATTGTCATTTTCTAGTATATCATAAGCTTGTTCTTGAGTTTAGAATTCTTCTGCCCAAACATCTTTCATGATTAGAAGTCACTCTGTCTTCATTTATGTATCATGAATGTTTGACAAACATCTACTGTATTCTGGGAATAGGGTTGGTGCTAGAAGAATCAAAGTTGATTAAGGAATGGTCACCACTCTCAAGGAGCTCAGAGTTAAACATGGAAGGATCTCATTTAACTCAACTTATGAGTTACATGAAGCAATATGCAGACAGGAAGACTCTGTAAAATAGGAGGAAATGGGTTTTAATGACCGGTGGTCCTTGTATATATTTAATTTCACCTGATTTATCACATTTGAGAAACTGCTGAGTCATTTACTCTGTTCAGAAATCTTCCATATATGCACTCTGGAAGAAGAAAGCAAGCAGACAAAATGGGTTGCTGCCCAGACTACCTCTGCACTAAACTGACCAGCTGTGGTTGTGCTCCATGTGTCAATATGAAGATCATTCTACAGAATATTAAATTTGAGAGGACCCTAGATTTCTCAGTTTAGTTCAGTCACTCAGTCATGCCTGACTCTTTGTGACCCCAGGGACTGCAGCACACCAGGCTTCCTTGTCCATCACCAATTCACGGAGCTTGCTCAAACTCATGTCCATCGAGTTGGTGATGCCATCCAATCATCTCATCCTCTGTCGTCCCCTTCTCCTCCTGCCTTCAATCTTCCCCAGGTCAGGGTCTTTTCCAATGAGTCAGTTTTTGCATCAGGTGGTCAAAGTATTGGAGTTTCAGCTTCAGCATCAGTCCTTCCAATGAATATTTGGGACCAATTTCCTTTAGGATTGACTGGTTGGATCTCCTTGTAGTCCAACAGACTCTCAAGAGTCTTCTCCAACACCACAGTTCAAAAGCATCAATTCTTCAGGGCTCAGCTTT
>SJYT01066766.1:28043-83049 GCA_006410635.1 Cephalophus harveyi | reverse complement strand
CAAGCCCAAGAAAAAAAAAAGTCTCTCACTGTTTCCATTGTTTCCCCATCTATTTGCCATGAAGTGATGGGACTGGTTGCCATGATCTTAATCTTTTGAATGTTGAGTTTTAAGTCAGCTTTTTCACCAGAAATCACTGGATTTCTAGTTTTGCTATTTATTCCTTCATTTCTAACTATAATCTCATATAAGTGAATATAGAAAACTCATTGGTGTACCTTAAGATTTATATAAAATGTAATACTTGCTAACATTCTAAATGTCCATCACATTAAACTTGGAAGGATTCATTCTTACCTTATAGTTTATAACAACATAAAGGTGAGAGTGTCCAGTAGGGAAGATATTCAGTCCAGCCTTCTTCAAAGCAATAATGAAAGAAACAGGAGTCATCCACTTTTCTTCCAAAATAGTGGAATGATTTTTGTTATTTATTTTGATTGAAGCTAACATACAGAGGTTTTCCTAGTTTCAATAAGAAAAAAGAGGCTTTTATATAAGTAAGTTAAAGAAATTATTACCTCATTATCATTCCAGGTCTAGCTGTTAGGTTCTTTATACAAAACTATGGTTTTTCTAGTAATCATGTACAGATGTGAGAGTGGGACCATAAAGAAGGCTGAGCACTGAAGAACTGATGCTTTTCAACTATGGTGTTGGAGAATATTCTTGAGAGTCTCTTGGACAGCACAGAGATCAAACCAGTCAATCCTAAAGGAAATCAACCCTGAATATTCACTGGAAGGACTGAAGCTGAAGCTCCAGTACTTTGGCCACTTGACATGAAGGGCCAAGTCACTGGAAAGGATTGAGGGCAGGAGAGAAGGGGGAGACAGAGGATGAGATAGTTGAATGGCATCACCGACTCAATATATATGAGTTTGAGCAAACTCCGGGAGATAGTGAAGGACAGGGCATGTTGCAGTTCTTGGGGTTGCAAAGAGTTGGACACAACTTAGCAACTGAACAACAGCAACCAGTTGTTGTTGTTGTTGTTTTAGAAAATCCTGTATTATCCTATATTAAAAAGAATGCAGGACAGACATATTTTAGGCTTGATCCAAAAGGTCCACCTCAAAGTTTCCACATTACCTTAACCAGTTTATCAACTCTTCTCAGGCTCATCTGAGCAACCCAAGGATCTCTTTGGTCACCTATGATCTAAGAATACTGCATGTGCTCCTGTTGAAGTAGAAGAGCTATTTCACAGCAACCATGTTGCAACTTTTAAAGATCATAATTTTTTATATGTATAAAATTTTAACATAATAGTTCAAAATTATTATCCAGTTTTAAAGTTTGAAAAGTGGTAATCTGAAGGTATATAGAGTTCACATCTCTCCTCTGACCTTAAAAACCAAGTCTGATGATCTTCTAGCTTTCCTGCCACATTCATAAAGAATTTCAGGTTATATCTTTTTTTTAAAAAAAAAAATCTCTTTTTTAAAACAACTTTCATGAGGTATATTTTACATATCATAAAATTCACCCATTTCAAGTGCACAGTTCAGTGATTTTTTTTTTTTTTTTGATAACTTTGTTGACTGGTACAACTATCAGCATAAATCAGTTTTAGAGCATTTTCATCCCCTCAGTGAAATCCCTTATGCCTATTTATATCCAGTCCCCATATCAGCCTCAGGCAGGCTGAATATAATATAATATAATATAATAATATTTACTTATTATATTTACAATAAGTAAATATACTTATTGTGTCTTTAAATTTCAGACTCTGTAATTTCTTTTTTTTAATTATGAAAGTATAATAACATATTTAGAGGAGATTTGGAAAATACAGAACAAAGTTACATATTCTACTATATGTTAGTTATCTTTTAAAGTAGATAAATTAAGATTTTTAGTTGGAGTTTCAATATCAAACTCTTAAAAATTAATAGAATAGACAGAAAAGTAGAAAGATATAGTAGGCCTGAAAAGCACCATGAACCAATTCAACATAATTAAGTTATACAATTTCCACACAATGCTGCTGCTGCTGCTAAGTCACTTCAGTCGTGTCTGACTCTGTGCGACCCCATAGACGGCAGCCCACTAGGCTCCTCTGTCCCTGGGATTCTCCAGGCAAGAATACTGGAGTGGGTTGCCATTTCCTTCAACAGTAGGATACAAATTCTATTCAAGTTCCCATAGACTGCAAACTAGGAGACACGGCAACATAACCAGGAACATAAAATAAGGCACAAAAATTTTGTGGTCTACAGGTATTGAAATCATAGAGTCAGACTCTGTAGCAATGGAGTTACTCAAAAGGGATTTCAAATGGCTGGGTGCTATCTTCCTGTGATAAGATCAGGAAGCCTCTTTAGAGTGGACCAAAAACTTTGAAAGTCATACTGCAACCATGCTTAGAGTTTCACCAATTGCTCTATTCCTAGTAACTTTAGGGCACAAACTTATATTTTACTTTTACATGTTATTTCCTATATATTAAATATTTTGTTTAGAAACTACAGCTCAAGGTATATTTTCAATATATATAAAAGACATATTTCAGTACGTAAATCATCAGTGATTGGCTGTTTTGACACACACTCTTATAGTCATCAAAGAGATTTAACTCTGGTATGACTTGCTATAACAGCAGTTTACCTTAATTTGTATTTGAAGTTCAGTAAATACTGTAGTCACAGTCAGAAGTACTTTATTCACATCAAGTGGTCTTAGCTCCCATGATTGGTATGGCATATTAATATGGGCATCTTGAATTAAAGTAACAGGACAAAAAGTTTCCAGGTTGAATGTAATAAGTCTCTCTTCCGATTTGTAAGACACGTTGCTGATGCCATCAGTTTTCCAGTGTTTACCTTTATAATTAGGATTAATAAGACATTAGTTCCATTTTTTCCTCTGCAAAAATAAGATGAATGAAACCACTCCACTAACTTCAATATGTATAAATTGATTTTTCACACTGAGAATAGGATCACAACAACAATCCATCTTCACTGGAGTTTCTTCCTGTCTACAAGATCAAGTCCAGATTCCTCAGCATGATCACAAGACTTTCAGAATGAAGCTCTGACTCTCATTTCTGGCTTTCTTCTTTGCTACTTCTCAGACTTCTTTCCAGTCACACTTTTCTTTTCTTCCCCAGCAACATCATATACCTGTAAGCCTCTGCACATGCAGTTCTTTCTTCCTAGAGAACATTTCCTTCCTCTTTTAGAGAACCTCTCTTCATCTTTCTTTTTAAAGAACTTTAAAATTCTCCTATCTTGAGTATACAATTATTTTTAGTCAATTTACCCAGTGTTGCAATCATCACCATCATTTTTAGAATATTATTATCCTCCCAATAAGATCTCTTATGTCCATTTATAGTTAATTCCCATTTGCATCACCAGCCCCAAGAAACTATTAATATACTTAAAAGTTTGCCTTTTCTTAACTTTCATTAACCACAATCATATAATAAGTGGTCTTTTGTGTCTCTTACAACTCAATAATAAAACACAACACAACTTAAAAATGGGCAAAAGATTTGAATAAACATTTCATCAAAGAAGCTACATGAGGTGAGGTGAAGTCGCTCAGTCGTGTCCGACTCTTTGCGACCCCGTGGACTGTAACCTACTAGGCTTCTCCGCCCATGGGATTCTCCAGGCAAGAATACTGGAGTGGATTGCCATTTCCTTCTCCAGGGGATCTTCCCGACCCAGGGATCGAACCCGGGTCTCCCGCATCAGAGGCAGACGCTTTAACCTCTGAGCCACCAGGGAAGCCCATGAAAGTATAGTAAATACATTAAAAAAGATGCTCAACATTACCACTCATTAGGTAAATACAAATTAAAACTATGAAAAAACATTTCATGCCCACTAGGGTGGCTCTAATAAAAAGAAATACATAATAACAAATGGTGGCAAGAATATGGAGAAATGGGGAACCTTGTGTTGTGGTTATAGCTCTTTTGAAAAACAACCTGGCAGTTTTTAAACAGTTGAACATCAATTTATGCTTCAACCCAGAAATTTCACTCCAACCAATATACCCAAAAGGAATGAAGACTTATGCCCACACAGAATATACTACATCAATGGTCTCTTAGTCTCTTAAGGACCTGCTCAATATTCTATCCTAGGAGAAGCTGTCCTTAACACTCCAGAACTTTCATCTATTATATAGCCCCTTACTACTCTATCCCCTTGTGTATGATATCTTTCCCTGTCTGCCTCTCCTACAACTTTGAAAATTCCTGGAAGAAAGAATTGTGTCTCATTTATCTCTTTCTTATTGTTTAGCATTTTATGAAATGAATGAATCATTCTTTTCCTAGAACACCCTCTTCATTTCCACTTGGCTTTCTTGTCTTCTCACATGAAAGGTTCCACTGGCTATTTTTTACTTAAATTAAAAAAAAAATTTTTTTTGGCATGTATTTATTTGAAAATTTACTGGAGAAAAGAAATAAAACACTTTTAGGCATTAATTTTAAAGCATTCAATAAACAATAGTAGATAGGAATATATAATATTGTCCCTATGCACTTAAACTCGGAGAAGGCAATGGCTACCCACTCCAGTACTCTTGCCTGGAAAATCCTATGGACGGAGGAGCCTGGTAGGCTGGAGTCCATGGGGTCGCTAGGAGTCGGACACAACTGGGCGACTTCACTTTCCCTTTTCACTTTCATGCGTTGGAGAAGGAAATGGCAACCCACACCAGTGTTCTTGCCTGGAAAATCCCATGGACGGAGGAGCCTGGTAGGCTGGAGTCCATGGGGTCGCTAGGAGTCGGACACGACTGAGCAACTTCACTTTCACTTTTCACTTTCATGCGTTGGAGAAGGAAATGGCAACCCACTCCAGTGTTCTTGCCTGGAGAATCCCAGGGACGGGGGAGCCTGGTGGGCTGCCGTCTATGGGGTTGCACAGAGTCGGACACGACTGAAGCGACTTAGCAGTAGCAGCACTTAAACTCTCCTCCTATTGAGGCCATCCTCCTAATGAGAATTATCTTGGATAATGAATAAAGTAATAAATAATAAAGTAATTCCCAAACTCAGCGGTCATTCCCATCTCTCTCTAGTTTTCACCTCCATACATCTACTTTTTTAAAAATACTTTTTAAAAAATTGGTGTATAGCTGCTTTACAATGTTATATTAGTTCTATTTTTGATTCTTGAATTCAATATAATAAGTAATTATATTAGAAAACTAAGCTATATATAGTTCCTCTTTCTGTTTTTACATTTACAAAATTATCTTAATTTGTAACCATAAAAATTGTTGTTTAGTCGCTAAGTCATGTCTAACTCCTGGTTGACCCTGTGGACTGTAGCCTGCCAGGCTCCTCTGTCCGTGGGGTTCTCCTGGCAAGAACACTGGAGCGGGTTGCAATTTCCTTCTCCAGGGCATCTTCCTGTACCAGGGATTGAAATCCAGTCTTCTGCATTGGCAGGTGGATTCTTTACCAGTGAGTCACCAAAGAAATAGAGGAAAACAACAGAATGGGAAAGACTAGAGATCTCTTCAAGAAAATTAGAGATACCAAGGGAACATTTCATGCAAGGATGGGCTCGATAAAGGACAGAAATGGTATGGACCTAACAGAAGCAGAAGATATTAAGAAGAGGTGGCAAGAATACACAGAAGAACTGTACAAAAAAGATCTTCACGACCCAGATAATCATGATGATGTGATCACTAATCTAGAGCCAGACATCTTGGAATGTGAAGTCAAGTGGGCCTTAGAAAGCATCACTACGAACAAAGCTAGTGGAGGTGATGGAATTCCAGTTGAGCTGTTTCAAATCCTGAAAGATGATGCTGTGAAAGTGCTGCACTCAATCTGCCAGCAAATTTGGAAAACTCAGCAGTGGCCACAGGACTGGAAAAGGTCAGTTTTCATTCCAATTCCAAAGAAAGGCAATGCAAAAGAATGCTCCAATTACCGCACAATTGCACTCATCTCACATGCTAGTAAAGTAATGCTCAAAATCCTCCAAGCCAGGCTTCAGCAATACGTGAACCGTGAACTCCCTGATGTTCAAGCTGGCTTTAGAAAAGGCAGAGGAACCAGAGATCAAATTGCCAACATCCGCTGGATCATGGAAAAAGCAAGAGAGTTCCAGAAAAACATCTACTTCTGCTTTATCGACTATGCCAAAGCCTTTGACTGTGTGGATCACAATAAACTGTGGAAAATTCTGAAAGAGATGGGAATACCAGACCACCTAACCTGCCTCTTGAGAAATCTGTATGCAGGTCAGGAAGCAACAGTTAGGACTGGACATGGAACAACAGACTGGTTCCAAATAGGAAAAGGAGTGCGTCAAGGCTGTATATTGTCACCCTGCTTATTTAACTTATATGCAGAGTACATCATGAGAAACGCTGGACTGGAAGAAACACAAGCTGGAATCAAGATTGCCGGGAGAAATATCAATAACCTCAGATATGCAGATGACACCACCCTTATGGCAGAAAGTGAAGAGGAGCTAAAAGGCCTCTTGATGAAAGTGAAAGAGGAGAGTGAAAAAGTTGGCTTAAAGCTCAACATTCAGAAAACGAAGATCATGGCATCTGGTCCCATCACTTCATGGGAAATAGATGGGGAAACAGTGGAAACAGTGCCAGACTTTATTTTTTTGGGCTCCAAAATCACTGCTGATGGTGACTGCAGCCATGAAATTAGAAGACGCTTACTCCTTGGAAGAAAAGTTATGTCCAACCTAGATAGCATTTTCAAAAGCAGAGACATTACTTTGCCGACTAAGGTCCGTCTAGTCAAGGCTATGGTTTTTCCTGTGGTCATGTATGGATGTGAGAGTTGGACTGTGAAGAAGGCTGATCGCCGAAGAATTGATGCTTTTGAACTGTGGTGTTGGAGAAGACTCTTGAGAGTCCCTTGGACTGCAAGGAGATCCAACCAATCCATTCTGAAGGAGATCAACCCTGGGATTTCTTTGGAAGGAATGATGCTAAAGCTGAAACTCCAGTACTTTGGCCACCTCATGCGAAGAGTTGACTCACTGGAAAAGACTGTGATGCTGGGAGGGAGTGGGGGAAGGAGAAGAAGAGGACGACCGAGGATGAGATGGCTGGATGGCATCACTGACTCGATGGATATGAGTCTGAGTGAACTCCGAGAGATGGTGATGAACAGGGAGGCCTGGCGTGCTGCGATTCATGGGGTCGCAAAGGGTCGGACACGACTGAGCGACTGAACTGAACCAGGGAAACCATGGAGTTGTAGATTACTGCCATATAATTACTGCAGTTAGAGTCAAATTTTACTTGTTGTATTTCCCTGAATCATGTGGGATAACTGATCTTGTCTAATTCTAATTTGATAAGTAAATATTTAGGAATGTTACCATTAAAGGAAAGGAAATGTGAAACCTCTAAAGCACCATGAAAGGAAAAAATTACCCAATGTTCATTTTGATATATTTTATGGTTTAATGTATTGATAGAAATATACTGTTTCTAAAACATAAACTATCTCTACACTAAACGTCTTATGGTTACGTCTGTACAAGCAAAAATGTAGTGTGTTGTAGGAACCATAAAAAAATTTAAAGTACAAAATAGTCTCTAAATTCTCTGCTCCCATAACTAAAGTAATAGCTCTGTGCTTTAGTTATCTTATTATCTAGACCTGTTATCTAGTATGCAAACCTTTTCACAAATAAATAAATGGATGTAGGATAATTCACCCACATTAAAAACAAAGCTATTCAACTTTCATCTAAGAGTTCCCAGATTTGCATACATTAATTCACAAGACCAAGACCTTTCAAAGTTTAGCCTGCAACCCCAAATCAGGTATTTGTTAATAATTGGTGAATGATTAACTTGTATTTGTTAACACTTCTGATTTATTGATATTTAACAGTTTGAATAAGCAATAATTTCCCATGGTTCAATAGTTAAAAGTTATAGAGGCATATAGTGGTTGGCTTTCCTCTTTCTCAGGTTTCCCATTTGCCCACTCCCCATCCTCAGTTGTTGTTTAGTTGCTAAGTTGTGTCTAACTCTGCAAACCCACAGACTATAGCCTGCCAGGCTCCTCTGTCCATGGGATTTCCCAGGCAAGAGCACTGGAGTGGGTTGCCGTTTCCTTCTCCAGGGGATCTTCCCATCCTAGGGATTGAATCTGTGTCTCCTGCTTGGCAGGCGGGCTCTTTACCACTGAAGCCACCTGGGAAGACACCCATCCTCAGTACCTGGTTGTAATAAGCTTAGCAATTCATAAATCATTAACATTAAAATAATCAAATTTTAATCACCCCAATCCGAATTATTTGGCCATATCCTAGGGATTGAATCTGTGTCTCCTGCTTGGCAGGCGGGCTCTTTACCACTGAAGCCACCTGGGAAGACACCCATCCTCAGTACCTGGTTGTAATAAGCTTAGCAATTCATAAATCATTAACATTAAAATAATCAAATTTTAATCACCCCAATCCGAATTATTTGGCCATTTCGAGAGAGTAGGCTTTTCATTTGTTTTTGATTTGCTATACTATTTTGATATTTTTATTCATTTCCTTCTTTTTAAAAACATCCCTATTCATTTCCATCAAAAGGAAACAAAGACCCTAGAATTGGCACAGAAATATGTATGATTAAAAACTCAGTTTACATTCTCCATTTCCTATTTTGATTTAAGGATTTATACTACTATACCTCTTTTCATTACATAATTATCAAAGCTGGTTAAGGCATCATTGTACCTTCAGCATCCCACCTTGCAACCATAGGATTCTCAAAGAAGATTACATTCTCGTGAACTTCAAGCATGACCTCTATGGGTGGAAAAACATTTTCTGCTTCAAGGTCTTCTGTAGTTTCTGGAGGATATGTATATTTCTGTAATCCCTCTTTGAGTATCTTTTAAAAATGACCAAGATAATACTAAGTTAGAAGCTGACTGGTAACAGTTTATGATGTAGAGTTATGCAGAGTAAGCTATATATGTTAAATAAACACCACAGTTTGGTCACATTTCACTATATATTGACTAACAAAATATCACAACAAAATTAAAGATAATAATTGAGGGAAAAAAATCACTACATTTGAATGTAATTCAGAACCCTCCTATAGGCCAGATTCTAGGCTGGCTGGGACTTAACTATTCATTTTATTTCTCCAATAATTCTACAAGATATGTATTGAACAGAGAAGATAACTGGGACTTAGAAAAATCAATTAATGTGCCAAAGATTACAAAATAACTTCAAGAAGGCACCAGAAGCCAAAAGTATTGGATTGGCCAAAAAGTTCATTTGGGTTTTCCCCTAACATCTTATAGAAAGATCTGAACAACAAAATCTTATAGAAAGATTTTGACCAACCCAGTAGATCTATAGGACCCCAAATCCCATGTTCCAGTAACCTGGTTAGGGTGTGTGGGTGAAGACAGAAAGAAGAATAAGCAACCTTTTGAGAAGTGTGGAAATAAATGAGTGAAATTAAAAATCATCATATTGCATACCTTAAACTTATGCAGTGTTGTATATCAATTACATCTTTAAAAAGCAGGGGGGTAGTGAGGGGGAGAAAGTAAATTAAGCCAAGAGCAGATGTCTGTGGGATAAAGAAGATTTGTCTATTATCAGAATTTAGCAGAGATGGATCTAGGAAAGGGAAGAAGATTACAAATGTTACAAAACAGAGGGGAAAACTGGATGGGGAAAATTTCTAGAGGAAGTGTGAGATTATTTAAAAGGGACTTAGAAAATGAGGAAGGTCTCTTCATTGCAGGAGAGAAAAATAAGTGTGATGGAGAATACTATGGGCTCCAACAGAGCACCTACAGTAGTATCAGGATACCGGGGCAAAATTCAGCAACACCAGATCTTGGCATGCATCCTTGAAATTCCCAGTTCAGGCTTACGCCTTCCTATGGATAAAGAGTTTTGAAAGCCTATCTCCACCAAAGGGTGTCTTTCTGGACTCCACTCTGCCCTTCAGGTATTTCTGAGGTAGGGAAGGCTGATTCAAATAGATTCTTCAAAGTGGCTGCGTGTTAAGTCGCTTCAGTTATGACCGACTCTTTGCGACCCTATGGACTGTAGCGTGCCAGGCTCCTCTGTCCATGGGATATCCCAGGCAAGGATACTGGAGTGGGTTGACATGCCCTTTTCCAGGGAATCTTCCTGACCCAGGGATCGAACCCGTGTCTCCTGAGTTTCCTGCATTGATGGCGAATTCTTTATTGCTGAGCCCCTGGGGAAGCCCCTCAGGGGGGCTACAAACCAAATTATCTCACCAGGGTCAACCTAATAACTGCATTTATGAGAAGGGGAAAGGAACAGCAATATTATCCCTAAGAGGGTAAAAATTAGTTTAGAGGGGTCATGAAAAAATTGTATTCTTTTAGGTATAAAACACAAATATACATACAGCACATATGTAGATATACAGTATACATGTGGTATTAATATTTTATGGGGGACAGTTAGGAAAAAAGTCTACAAAGGCTCTTTGGAGGGGTGATAATGAAAAAAAAAAATACTACACTAATTCAAGAATGCCTATGCATAAAGAAGTTATGGCTTCTAGGCTCCTCTGTCCATGGTGTTCTCCAGGCAAGAATACTGGAGTGGGCAGCCATTCCTTTCTCCAGGGGATTTTCCCGACTCAGAGACTAGACCCAGGTCTCCTGCACTGCAAGCAGATTCTTTACCATAACGGGGTATTATCTGGGATGTTGGCCACTAAAAGTTAAATCAAGTCAATACTAGTGCAAATGTTACTACTTACTGAAACAAGAGCGAGAACTCCTTGAAAAATGATTGACAACTGCTACCATCAGTATCCTTGTTACTCAATGTGTGCTATCTGTGCATCAATACCATTGGCATTGCCCACATCAGTGCTTTTCAAACTTTCATGTGCAGTTACTACGCAGATTCAGTGGACCTGAGGTAAAGTCCCAACTGATGCATTTCTAACACGTTCTCAGGTGATACAGATGCTGCAGGTTCATGGACCACACTTGTATATCAAGAATACAGACCAGTGGTTCTCAAACTTTGGGGTGTGTCTTGCTAAAACACAGACTGCTGAGCCTGACCTCCAAACCTTCTGATTCAGTAGGACTGAGGTGGGGGCAATGGATTTGCATTTCTAGCAAATTCTCAGATGATGCCAAATGATGTTGATGCTTCCGGTCGAGGGACCACATGCTGGGAACCACTGATTTAGACTAGAATCCACAAACTATGGTCCCTGGAAAATCCAGCCCCCACCAGTTTTTGTAAAATAAGTTTAACTGGAACATAGTCATGTCCATTTCTTTACCAATGGCTATTTTAATGTTACAGTGGCAGAGTTGAGGAGCTGCAATTGAACTGGTATGGCTCACAAAGCTTTATGGTCCCTGGAAAATCCAGCCCCCACCAGTTTTTGTAAAATAAGTTTAACTGGAACATAGTCATGTCCATTTCTTTACCAATGGCTATTTTAATGTTACAGTGGCAGAGTTGAGGAGCTGCAATTGAACTGGTATGGCTCACAAAGCTGAAAATATATACCACCTGGCCCTTTACAGAAAAAATTTGATGACCTCTGAAAATGACTGCCATTATTAAGGCCAAATTGGCATAATATAAACAGTGTTACAGGTTTGCAATTAAGTTAACATGTATGAATTCTAGTTTTAAAATCCGTTATTATTTCAGATTCCTCTCCTTTAGTATCTGATTTTGATTCATAAATTCAAGACAGCTTAAAATTACATTTTCCGCATTTGTGCTTGTTTAATAGGGTTAAATCATTTTAGGGTTAAATAGATGTTAAATCATTTCAGATAAAGTTAAAGCATGAGAAATTATTTTATCCATAAATTTTGATTCAAGAATCAACCTACTTCCACAATCATCCAGCCCTTCATTGGTTTACACTGTGGAGGAAGCTCCAAAATATCCAAGTGGTACACTCCACCCAGGGTTGTGAATTGGCATAAATCAACCTCATTTTCTTCAAGGAAATTGGGCTTTTCACAAGCATTCTCTAACAGCAACTCCTGTGCTGAAATTAATCAGATTGATTGAGTTTCTAAACAGTTCACAACATTTTTGTATTTTCTTAGTAGGGAAATGAAAGCATTCTAATACTGGTAAAGAAAATTTTTATTTAGCAACTACACATTTTCAGAATGTGGTTAATTCAAAATCATTCACTTGAAAGTGGGAATAGGCATGCATAATGTTAGGGCACAGGGGAGGGCTCCATTTATATTTTTCTTAGGTAAATTACCTCATAAGGATTACAGAAAAAGTTATAATGATATAAACCTAGTTGACTGTTGACACAAAAGTGCGTTGAAAAAAGTGAAGTGGACAAGAAGTCTGTTATAAAAACTATGCTAAGAACTGCATAAAAAATACATTCCTAAGGAGTTTCTGGGAAAGAAGCAAAATGATAAAGTTAATGAAAAAGATTACATAAATCTCAAACTAGAAGTTCTGTAAGTTAGACATCACTATCATCTTGACATTTAAAAACTGTATCCAATTGTTATTTGCCAGGACAAGGCTAAATACAAAAGTGTGAAGAAATTTCTAACTTCATGTGTGTGCTTAGGCATATTCAAGGCAACATTGCTTGTAATAATAAAAAAAAAATTAGAAATAATCTTATTTAAGTCCTTACTAATAGATGATTATGTCCCATAGCATTACATAGATACTTTAAAAAGTAAGGTTATCAATGTGTTCTGACTTAGAATAATGTTGAATATTATTCATTTAAGTAGAATATGTATTGCATTTTATGTGTGTATGTACAATAACAAATATTGTTAGGTCAGAAAAAGTAACTTTCAATAAGAATATTCATACAATATGACCCGATGGTTTTATTTAAAATCAAAAAGAGAGAGACAGAGTACAACAAATTCAAAAGAATTGTTAACACTGGTTATCTCAGTAGAGAGATGAGGAAGAATTTTCACTATAAATATACTTCTGCAACATCTGAGTTGATTTTCTAATATCCTTGCATTTCTTTTCTAAGCAGAAAATCCCAGTCAATTTAAATTCTAAAAATGTGACTTAGAAGAATACCTGCTGAAACTGTTTCACTTAGTAATTTCATCTCCATTTCATATTTTGTGGTTTCAGGTTCTTCCTGGACAGAACACTACAGAGAACACAAGGACAGATGGGGGTGATTGTCAGTGTCTGCCGCAGCCCAGATTCACCCTCTTCCTATTCTAGTTCCCACTAGGTTTCTGCTACCTTAATTCCGGGACCCCAGATGGACACTTGCTCTGGTCTAAAACTGGACTCAAAAATAATACTTTAAAAATTAATTTAAATGAGAGCATATCTCCACAAAACCTCACAAGGCCTGGAGCTAGTTGCTCAGATTTTCTGTGGAAAACCCCCAAGCACAAAACAGAGGGACTGGGAAGCCATGCTAGCTATACAAATATTATTTATATTGGCATTTTGGTTTTAGCCAAGTTTTTGATTTTGCTTAATTCCAAAGCCTGTTTTGGGGTAAGCCTCTCAAGAAAATTAAAGATGCCATGCCCTAAGTAATGTAGAAGATATTATTATATCCTGATATAGCAAAACAGAATACTACTGTACAAAAAGAGGACAGAAGAGTTTAAATATGTCATGTGGCACAGTGGTAAAGAATTTGCCAGCCAATGCAGGAGATGTGGGCTTGATCCCTGGGTCAGGACGATCCCCTGGAGTAAGAAATGGCAACCCACTCCAATATTCCTGCCGGAAAATTCCATGGACAGAGGATCCTGGCAGGCTACAGTCCATGGGGTCGCAAAGAATTAGACATGACTGAGTGACTGAGCTCACACGCACGCCATTAACTTACCTTTGTGAACTTAAGCAAGTCATTTAAGCATTACGAGTCACAAAGCCCTGATCTAACAACTGATTTGGTATGCATCTGTGCACTAGACATATAATAGCTCTTGTAAACAATCCTAAGCTATTATCTTCATTTTACAAAAAGGGAACTGAAGCTTATGGAGATAACTGGTCTAAGGGTGCAATAAAATAATAAAAGTAAAGAATGTTGTACACTGTAAACTACTAGATAACTGCAGTGCGACTATAAAACTTTAGCATGTGTGTGCTAATATTTGCAAATAGGAAGGATTACATCCAGAAAAATTCATTTGCCCTCTAACACCACCTGTCCTTTTGTACAGCAATGTGAAAGTGAAGTTGCTCAGTCGTGTCTGACTCTTTGTGACCCGTGGACTGTAGCCCACCAGGCTCCTCTGTCCATGGGATTCTCCAGGCAAGAATACTGGAGTGGGTTGCCATTTCCTTCTCCAATAGAAGAACCTTATACCAGAATCCTAGTCAGAAGCTTAACATCAGTGAATCCCACCATGCTGCTCATCCTCATCCACCATACAAAGCCAAGTCCTTCTTAGTAGATGATCTTTTTTCTTACTCTCATCACTGTATTTTTTGTATCTTCCTCTTGACCAGTTTTAATACCATGCATTCTCTGCCAACTTTTCATCAAGCCTCTGACACTTCTCACTTACTAACTCATTCACTCAATGGAGCTTTACTGAGTGCCTGAATTGCACAGGCATCACTAGATACTAGGACTAAAAAGAAAGAGAAAGCCAAGGTCCTTGCTTAAGGAGCTGCCAGTGTATCAGGGAAGCAGGTCAACAAAGCGGGTGCTATAGTGCAGGAAGGGGTCCACAAGAGAAACGCAAAGGAAGAGTGGGTAATTCTGTGGGAAGACAGTCTGTGGGGGTAAAGTGTGAACTAAACCTTGAAAGATAATTAGGTCTTCTCAAAAATGGTGGGAGAGAATTCCAGGTGTGAGTGAAGGTGGAAAGGTATGGAACAAAACAGAGGGTTCCAAACACCCCCAAGTGGTCAGGTATGGTTGGAATGAGACAGGCTAGGAGGGTAAAGATTTGAAGCTGGAGAGAGGCAAGGTCCAACTTGTGGAGAGCATTGGATGCCGCTCTAAAGATTAGATTTTCTTCTATGGGTAGAAGAGAGCCCCCGAAAGACTTACTAGGAAAGTAACACGAAGAAATGCATTTGGAAAGGGTTTTTTTTTTTTTTTTTGGCCAGATGATGATGTATCGCTTAGTAAAGAGTAGGGAATCCAGGGACTTTCTTGTTGGTCCAGTGGTTGACAGTCTGTCTTGCATTGCAGGGAACACGGGTTTGATCCCTGGTCAGGGAACTAGGATCTCATATGATGCAGAGAAACTAAGCCCATAGGCTGTGGCTATTGAGACCGTGTGCCCTGGAGCCCGTGGCACAGCTAGACGGGCCGAGCACCGCAACAAAAGATCCCACGTGACGCAACTAAGACCTGATACAGCTAAATAAGTAAATAAAATAAAACAAACAAACTATTCCGAATAGGAAGTCCAAGGTAAGAGGATCAGGGCACAAGTCAAGATAGATGCAATCAGGGTCATTAGAAGGAGCTCAGATGAGAGATGAGGAGGAAGTAAGTGAACATAGCTTGGATGGAGAATGGATATAGAAGACTGATTTTCAAATGCTTGGCTAAGGTAATAAGATAGATGGTGGTAACAATTATTAAGAAAAGGAAGAACTGGTTTAGGGGGAAAAAAGTAGTAAATCTGATTGTGGATATGTTGAATTTGAGATGCCCATGGGACATCTAAGTGGCCTTTGATATTTTCTACCATTAAAAAGCCAGCTGCATTTCTTTCTTACAGGAAGGATTTTCTCTGACAACAGAATAAAAAGATATCAAACCAACAAGGGAGTCAGGCTTTCCAATTCACAGTTTCAAACATTTGAGAATTCTTCAGCATGTAGGTCAGAATGGTTTTCTACCTTGCAGGCAGACCAAAGAATTTAGACCTTCTCAACAGAAATTTGATAACCACAGTACTGCAGTATGCAACAACAGGAATTTATCTGCATCTCTATCATCACATAATAGAATAATCTTGTATTTAGCTCAAAATATTGCCCTATAATTCACAATTTTTTATAATTTTATGTTATTCTTTAGCTTAATTGACTCTTTTTTGAATCTAGACTTCTAGAGAATGGAAGCAATGGGTCAATTTACACTCTGGTGCAAGCTCCTGAATCTTGACAACTATTCTAGAATGTTTTCCTGTCATCACAGCTAGAATATACTCCTGCACAAAAAGTAAACTCCAAACCACATTTATTGATCCTATAATCCTTCTAGAGCATTTTACACATTCTAAAGCTCCTTCTGTTTCTTGGCAATGAAGCTGGAAAAAATGCTCCTTTCTTCATATTATCATCATGTTTATATTTGCTAAAGAAAAGTACTCTTCCAACCTAACTGTTTCAGAAAATTTTCCACGTACTTTTTTCTTACAGCTAAATTTTAATACGTAGTGTTTTGTCAAGTCTCAACAATTACCAAAGTGGAGTTTTTCTTTGAATTACACTAAATTTATAATAAATCTATTTTAAAATGACATTTTAAAAACTGCGTGGAAACGTGGACAGAATATGAAGCAGAGAAGGTAAAGTATAAGTAACATCTTGCTTCAACTGGTTATGAATTGGCTTCTAACATAGAAGAACTTCATAGAACACTAGCAAAGTATTTTTCATTGCAACTTGATTATTGTGCCGTTACTGTAATGTGGAAATTATTTTAATATGTATGCAACTTGAATGTGATATAAAAACATAACTTGGATCATGAATAAGATCATGAAAGCTGACTAGAAATTCCAGAAATAAATCTCAGGAGCCACATGGGAATGTAGCATATGGCATTTTAGATCAATAGGAAAAACCTAGGTTTATATGGTAAGTGTTTTGAGAGAGGTCACTAAGATTTGAAATAAAATAAATTTAGATTCTCCCCTAATTTACACATTTAGAAAAGACAGAGGAACCAGAGATCAAATTGCCAACATCTGTTGGATCATAGAAAAAGCAAGAGAATTCCAGAAAAACATCTACTGCTGCTTTATTGATTATGCCAAAGGCTTTGACTGTGTAGATCACAACAAACTGTGGAAAATTCTTAAAGAGATGGAAATACCAGACCACCTTACCTGTCTCCTGAGAAATCTGTAGACAGGACAAGAAGCAAGTTAGAACTGGACATGGAACAACAGACTGTTTCCAAACTGGGAAAGGAGTACGTCAAGGCTGTATATTGTCACTCTGGCTTATTTAACTCATATGCAGAGTACATCATGCAAAATATTGGACTGGATGAAGCACAAGCTGGAATCAAGATTGCCAGGAGAAATATCAATAACCTCAGATACACAGATGACACCACCATTACGGCAGAAAGTGAAGAAGAACTGAAGAGCTTATTGATGAAAGTGAAAGAGGAGAGTGAAAAAGCTGGCTTAAAACTAAAAAAAAAAAACCCAAACAACTAAGATCATGACATCTGGTCCCATCTGCTACTGCTGCTAAGTCGCTTCAGTCATGTCCAACTCTGTACGACCCCAGAGACGACAGCCCACCAGGCTTCCCTGTCCCTGGGATTCTTCAAGCAAGAACACTGGAGTGGGTTGCCATTTCCTTCTCCATCTGGTCCCATCACTCCATGGCAAATAGATGGGGAAACAATGGAAACAGTGAGAGACTTTATTTTGTGGGGCTCCAAAATCACTGCAGATGGTGACTGCAGCCAAGAAATTAAAAGACGCTTACTCCTTGGAAGAAAAGCTATGAGCAACCTAGACAGCATATGAAAAAGCAGAGACATTACTTTGCCAACAAAGGTCTGTCCAGTCAAAGCTATGGTTTTTCCAGTAGTCATGTATGGATGTGAGAGTTGGACTATAAAGAAAGCTGAGCACCAAAGAGTTGATGCTTTTAAACTGTGGTGTTGGAGAAGACTCTTGAGAGTCCCTTGGACTGCAAGAAGATCAAACCAGTCAATCCTAAAGGAAATCAACCCTGAATATTCATTGGAAGGACTGATGTTGAAGCTGAAACTCCAATACTTTGGCCACCTGATGCAAAGAACTGACTCAGTGGAAAAGACCCTGATGCTGGAAAAGACTGAAAGCAGGAGGAGAAGAGGACAACAGAGGATAAGATTGTTGGATGGCATCACCAGCTCTATGGACATGAGTCTGAGCAAGCTCTGGGAGTTGGTGATGGACAGGGAAGCCTGATGTGCTACAGCCTGTGGGGTCACAAAGAGTCAGACACAACTGAGTGACTGAACTGAACTGAACTACTTTATAGTAAGTTCCAGATAGATAAAAGATCTAAATGTGAAAAGATAACTAAACCAATCAAAAGCCACAAAAATATGAAAATATATGAAGAGAACAAAGGAGATTTGATATCAACAATTATCAGAGAAAGAAATGTTGATATTGTTGCTGTTGTCTATTGAGTGGTGATGCCATCCAGCCATCTCATCCTCTGTTGTCCCCTTCTCCTCCTGCCTTCAGTCTTTCCCAGCATCAGGGTCTTTTCTTATGAGCTGGTTCTTCATATCATGTGGCCAAAGTATTAGAGCTTCAGCTTCAGCATCAGTCCTTTCAATGAATATTCAGGGTTGACTTCCTTTAGGATCAACTGTTTTCATCTTCTTACTGTCCAAGGGATTCTCAAGAGTCTTCTTCAATACCACAGTATATGAGCTGGTTCTTCATATCATGTGGCCAAAGTATTAGAGCTTCAGCTTCAGCATCAGTCCTTTCAATGAATATTCAGGGTTGACTTCCTTTAGGATCAACTGTTTTCATCTTCTTACTGTCCAAGGGATTCTCAAGAGTCTTCTTCAATACCACAGTTCAAAAGCTTGTGATACTGGACATCTGCAAAATGTCAGTACTGGATACCATATATGTTTGATAGAATGTCTTGAATTTTATTTCCCATCAAAAGAAAATCTGTACAAAAGAAATTCAATTTTTTCATCAAAAAGTAATTTACAGTTTCAGAATAAAGTGTTGGAACTGACTCTTGGTAAAGAATTGAAGATGAATTTTGAAAATACAATATCATATGGTTCATTTTGNAAGCTGAAACTCCAATACTTTGGCCACCTGATGCAAAGAACTGACTCAGTGGAAAAGACCCTGATGCTGGAAAAGATTGAAAGCAGGAGGAGAAGAGGACAACAGAGGATAAGATTGTTGGATGGCATCACCAGCTCTATGGACATGAGTCTGAGCAAGCTCTGGGAGTTGGTGATGGACAGGGAAGCCTGATGTGCTACAGCCTGTGGGGTCACAAAGAGTCAGACACAACTGAGTGACTGAACTGAACTGAACTACTTTATAGTAAGTTCCAGATAGATAAAAGATCTAAATGTGAAAAGATAACTAAACCAATCAAAAGCCACAAAAATATGAAAATATATGAAGAGAACAAAGGAGATTTGATATCAACAATTATCAGAGAAAGAAATGTTGATATTGTTGCTGTTGTCTATTGAGTGGTGATGCCATCCAGCCATCTCATCCTCTGTTGTCCCCTTCTCCTCCTGCCTTCAGTCTTTCCCAGCATCAGGGTCTTTTCTTATGAGCTGGTTCTTCATATCATGTGGCCAAAGTATTAGAGCTTCAGCTTCAGCATCAGTCCTTTCAATGAATATTCAGGGTTGACTTCCTTTAGGATCAACTGTTTTCATCTTCTTACTGTCCAAGGGATTCTCAAGAGTCTTCTTCAATACCACAGTTCAAAAGCTTGTGATACTGGACATCTGCAAAATGTCAGTACTGGATACCATATATGTTTGATAGAATGTCTTGAATTTTATTTCCCATCAAAAGAAAATCTGTACAAAAGAAATTCAATTTTTTCATCAAAAAGTAATTTACAGTTTCAGAATAAAGTGTTGGAACTGACTCTTGGTAAAGAATTGAAGATGAATTTTGAAAATACAATATCATATGGTTCATTTTGGATAAAAGATAAGAATGGTTATCCTGAGTGTGCTGAAGTCTCATTCACTCCTGTGGTTTTAATGCCACCTATAAGCTGGTGGTTCCCAAACCCATGCTAGAGATGCTCTTCAGGCCACATACACTTAGTTGCTCAGCCCTGGAAGTCTCCACACACGCATATGATGGGAAGAACTTTTTCCTTAGAACCCCAGGTTCACATTTGCCTACTTGATATTTCCACTTGTGTGCCCTAAACTTACCATGCCCGTCCAAAAATCCTCTGGTTTCATTGTCACTCTCAACTGGCTCAGCCCATTCCTGTCCACCTCAGTAAACTGTTTAGTTTCCCCAAATTAAAATTCAGCAGGACTATTTATTTTACCTCCAACATATTCCCAAACAGACCCACCTTTCCACATCTTACTACCACCTTTGTTCAAACCACCACAACTTCTCATGCTTCTCGTACTACTGAACTTGATACCGTGTTTCTAGGGCTTTCCAGATGGCGCAGTTGGTGAGTGAGTGTTTGTCACTTAGTCGTGTCCAACTCTTTGTGACCCCATGGACTATAGCCTGCCAAGACCACCAAGGCTCCACTGGCCATGGAATTTTCCAGGCAGAATTCTTGAGTGGGTTGCCATTTCCTTCACCAGGGGATCTTCCCAACCCAGGGATTGAACCTGTATCTCTTGAGTCTCCTGCATTGGCGGGTTCTTTGCCAACTGCCAGCCTTCCTTGGTGACTCAGATGGTAAAGAATCTGCCTGCTAGGCAGGAGATCCTACAGTCCTTGGTGTCGCAAAAGAGTCGGACAGGACTGAGACTGTACACACACGCCCCATGCTTCTACTTTAGTGAAAGAAAGTGAAGTCGCTCAGTTGTGTCCGACTCTTTGCGACCCCATAGACAGTATCCTGCACCAGGCTTCTCCGTCCATGGGATTTTCCAGACAAGAGTACTGGAGTGGGTTGCCATTTCCTTCTCCAGGGAATCTTTCCAACCCAGGGATCAAACCCAGGTCCCCCGCATTGTAGACAGATGCTTTACCATCTGAGCCACCTTCCACTCTAGGCCCTCACAATTTGTTCTCTGCACAATGGCCAGAGTAACCTTTCTGTGTCATGAACTATGCCACTCTCCTACTTAAATAGCTCTCTAATGGCATCTTGTTGAATCTACAGTAAATCTTAACTTCTCCCTCTGGCCTGCAAAGCCCTGCTTCACCTGGCTTCTGCTTTCCTCTCTGACACCATCACATACCACTTTCTTTCTTGTCCACTCTACATCAGTCCACTGGCCTTCATCCTGGTCCTCACTTCTGTCATTATATAGCTGATTCCCTTTGGTCATTTGGGTCTCAGCTTAAATAAGAACTAATCACACAAGCCATCTGTAACTATCCAATCTAGCTACTACCAGTCACTCCTACCATACCATCCTGTTTAATTCTGCATATGGCATTTATTACTATCAACTGTCTCCAGTTTTTTATGATCTGTTGGTTTCTCCTGACTTGCAAGTATTATTAATTATGAGAGTAGGAATCTCATTTGTCCTTCACCACTGTCCCCTGAGGGCCAGATAGTGCCAACATATATAAGTAGGCATTCAAAAAAATATTTGCTGAGTACAGAAATAAGAACAAGGTCCAACGTATGACCAGGTAAATGGGTGGTCCAAGTAAATTTGTGGGAAGCTGAAGGTTGTTGAATGTTAAAACGTAGGTTTTTTCATGTGGGCTGTTCTTGTAGACTCTAAATCTATCCATGATGATGCCAAGAAGTCCTCAAATCTCTAAGGCTATTTCTCCACACTTTTTCCTCTGAGCAGAATAATTTCCTTTCCATCTAAACTCCTCCATACCTATCAAGAGATTTAGCTCAAATGCCATCTCATCAGAGAAGACTTTCAATCTGTTCAATTCTGTTCTTTTGTTTTTTGGATTCATTTCTCTCTCTTAACTCCTATGCCTAATCTCTCTCATTACATATATCAGAATATATGGTAACTATTACACTTCTCCTCCTCAATCAAATTTCATACAGAAGATAATTAGTAAATTTTATGTTTCACACATATGTTTTACATATTATACATACTCATATTTATATTAAATATATGTGTGTGTGCTCAGTCACTTGGTCATCTCCAACTTTGTGCGGCCCCATGAACTGCCAGACTGCCAGGCTCCTCTGTCCACGGAATTATCCAGGCAAGAAAACTGGAGTGGGTTGCCATTCCCTTCTCCAGGGGATCTTCTCAACGCAACAATTGAACCTGGGTCTCTTGCATCTCCTGCACTGGCAGGCGGATTCTTTACCACTAGCGCCACCTGGGAAGCCCATATTAGATATATACAATAGATATATACTCACATTTATGTTAAATCTGTTTAGAGTATCTTAAAGACAAAGGTTATTCTTCTAAAAATAATTTTATTTTATCCATTTATTGTTTGGTTGCATTCAGTCTTCACTGTTGCATGAGAGGGCTACTCTCTAGTGTGCGGGGCCTTAGCTACCCTGCGGTATGTGGAATCTTCCCAGACCAGGGATCAAACCCATGTCCCTTGCATTGGTAAGTGGATTCTTAACCACTGGATCACTAGGGAAGTCCAAAGGCTATTCTTAACTTGAACTTTAAAAATTTCAAAGGTTCATATATTATTGTGCATGTCCCTTAGATCACCAAAATATTTCTGAAGATAATTATTATTTTTATTTAAAAAGCAATATTTTCTCAAATTGTGCTACACTTATAGTCCCTGGTGGCTCAGACGGTAAAGCGTCTGCCTGCAATGCAGGAGACCCAGGTTCGATTCCTGGGTCAGGAAGATCCCCTGGAGAAGGAAATGGCAATCCACTCCAGCACTCTTGCCTGGAAAATCCCATGGACGGAGGAGCCTGATAGGCTACAGTCCATGGGGTCGCAAAAAGTCGGACACGACTGAGCGCCTCCACTTTCACTTTAAATTGGGCTATTATAAAATTTTTCTAAGATATCTTCATTGGGAAGACAGCATTAGCCAATACTGACAATATTATTGGATTTGTATTACTGCTGCTGCTACTGCTAAGTCGCCTCAATCGTGTCCGACTCTGTGCAACCCCATAGACAGCAGCCCACGAGGCTCCCCCGTCCCTAGAATTCTCCAGGCAAGAACACTGGAGTGGGTTGCCATTTCCTTCTCCAATGCATGAAAGTGAAAAGTGAAAGTGAAGACACTCAGTCGTATCCGACTCTTAGCGACCCCATCGACTGCAGCCCACCAGGCTCCTCCCTCCATGGGATTTTCCAGGCAACAGTACTGGAGTGTGTTGCCATTGCCTTACCACATATATAAATAAACTGAAATGTGGTATTCAGAGCCCTCTAGTGGTATAATTCTTAATAGACCCATTGAAAAGGAAGACATAATTTGGACCATCTTCTAAATCTAAGAGATCTAATTTTTAAATTAACAAAGTACTAAATACATGGTATTTATAATGATATCATGTATCAAGCATAATTCAGGTATTTGGGGCCATAAATTCCTACATTACTATACTAAAATTTGCCTTGCAATCAGCCTCCAAATTTGTTAAAAAGATACAGCATTTACTTATTAGCATTGCTTTATTAAAAAAGAAATGTAGTCGTACATTAAAATATGCCAACCTAAAATTATAAAAATAAGCAACTTACCCTAAAGAAAAAGTTTTAAAAATAGAGAATTCTCTTCCTCTAAAGCCAAACACAGTAAGTCTGCCTACTGATCTTACAGTTCAGTTCAGTTCAGTCGCTCAGTCATGTCTGATTCTTTGCAACCACATGAATCGCAGCATGCCAGGCCTCCCTGTCTATCACCAACTCCCGGAGTTCACTCAGACTCACGTCCATCGAGTCAGTGATGCCATCCAGCCATCTCATCCTCTGTCGTCCCCTTTTCCTCCTGCCCCCAATACCTCCCAGCATCAGAGTCTTTTCCAATGAGTCAACTCTTCGCATGAGGTGGCCAAAGTATTGAAGCTTCAGCTTTAGCATCATTCCTTCCAAAGAAATCCNAGTCTGTGATGCCATCCAGCCATCTCATCCTCGGTCGTCCCCTTCTCCTCCTGACTCCAATCGCTCCCAGCATCAGAGTCTTTTCCAATGAGTCAACTCGTCTCATGAGATGGCCAAAGTACTGGAGTTTCAGCTTTAGCATCACTCCTTTCAAAGAAATTCCAGGGTTGACTCCTTCAGAATGGACTGGTTGGATCTCCTTGCAGTCCAAGGGACTCTCAAGAGTCTTCTCCAACACCACAGTTCAAAAGCATCAATTCTTTGGTGCTCGGCTTTCTTCACAGTCCAACTCTCACATCCATACATGAGCACTGGAAAAACCACAGCCTTGACTAGACGGACCTTTGTTGGCAAAGTAATGTCTCTGCTTTTGAATATGCTATCTAGTTTGGTTATAACTTTCCTTCCAAGGAGTAAGCGTCTTTTAATTTCATGGGTGCAGTCACCATCTGCAGTGATTTTGGAGCCCAGAAAAATAAAGTTAGCCTCTGTTTCTACTGTTTCCCCATCTATTTCCCATGAAGCGATGGGACTAGATGCCATGATCTTAGTTTTCTGAATGTTGAGCTTTAAGCCAACTTTTTCACTCTCCTTTTTCACTTTCATCAAGAGGCTTTTAGTTCCTCTTCACTTTCTGCCATACAGGTAGTCCCTAATTTACATACATTCACACAAACACGTGTACACATACACAAACAAATTGATGTTTCATGAATTTATATGCCAGTTTTTAAACTTTATAATATATTTTGCCACACCAAGAAAACAGTGTTATGAGTGAATTTAGGGTTAGGATAGTTTCTATGTTGCTGTGAGTATAAAGGAATATGAACCTCACCACCATCCATAAATACTGCTTCACATTCTGAGTCCCAGCTGGATTGCAAGAAGCACATTTCTGAGGCTGCTGTGAAGTTAGAAGTGAAAGTTTCCTGTCACCACATGTACATATACCAGATCACTCCCGGGGTCACAACTGCGGAGGAGAGGGTCCCAAGAATTCCCGGTGACAAGCTTGTAGATTCCCTAAAGTAGCACAAATGGTTCCAGCACAGCCAACTGTACCAGAGTCTTAACTAAGTGCCTCCAAAAAACAGAACAATCTTAAGGGGGGTTCCGGCTGACTTCTTTCATATGGCAAGTGTTCTTACACAAGTTGTTCACAACAAACCAAGTTAGGGCCTACTTTTAATCACTTAACCATCCATTCATTCGCTTATTCCTTCATCCATTCAACAAACATTTAGGAACTTCCCTGGTGGTCCTTCTCATATTCTGCATGGGCTTCTCAAGGCAAGAACACTGAAGTGGTTTGCCATTCCCTTCTCCAGTGGACCACATTTTGTCAGAACTCTCTACCATGACCTATCTTGGGTGGCCCTGCACAGCATAGCTCATGGATTTGAGCAAACTCCGGGAAGTAGTGAAGGACAGGGAAACCTAGCATGCTGCAGTCCATAGGGTTGCAAAGAGCCAGACACAACACAGTGATTGAACACCAACAACTGGCAGTCCAGTGGTTGAGACTTCACCTCACAATGCAGGGGGTGCAAGTTTGACCCCTGGTCGGACAGCTAAGACCCCACATGATTCAAGGTCCAAAAGCAAAACATAAAAAATAGAAGAAATATTGTTACAAATTCAATAAAGACTTTAAAACTGGTCCACATTACAATTGCACTCTTCTCACATGCTAGTAAAGTAATGTTCAAAATTCTCCAAGCCAAGCTTCAGCAATATGTGAACCGTGAAATCCAGATGTTCAAGCTGGTTTTAGAAAAGGCAGAGGGACCAGAAATCAAATTGCCAACACCTGCTGGATCATCGAAAAAGCAAGAGAGTTCCAGAAAAACATCTATTTCTGCTTTATTGACTATGCCAAAGTCTTTGACTGTATGGATGACAATAGACTGTGGAAAATTCTGAAAGAGATGGGAATACCAGACTACCTGACCTGCCTCTTGAAAAATCTGTTTGCAGGTCAGGAAGCAACAGTTAGAACTGGACATGGAACAACAGACTGGTTCTAAATAGGAAAAGGAGTACATCAAGGCTGTATATTGTCACCCTGCTTATTTAACTTCTATGCAGAGTACATCATGCAAAATGTTGGACTGGAGGAAGCACAAGCTGGAATCAAGATTGCCGGGAGAAATATCAATAACCTCAGATATGCAGATGACACCACCCTCATGGCAGAAAGTGAAGAGGAACGAAAGAGCCTCTTGATGAAAGTGAAAGAAGAGAGTGAAAAAGTTGGCTTAAAGCTCAACATTCAGAAAACTAAGATCATGGCATCCAGTCCCATCACTTCATGGCAAATAGATGTGGAAACAGTGTAGGTCAGGAAGCAACAGTTAGAACTGGACATGGAACAACAGACTGGTTCCAAATAGGAAAAGGAGTACATCAAGGCTGTATATTGTCACTCTGCTTATTTAACTTATATGCAGAGTACATCATGCAAAATGTTGGACTGGAGGAAGCACAAGCTGGAATCAATATTGCCGAGAGAAATATCAATAACCTCAGATATGCAGATGACATCACCCTCATGGCAGAAAGCGAAGAGGAACGAAAGAGCCTCTTGATGAAAGTGAAAGAAGAGAGTGAAAAAGTTGGCTTAAAGCTCAACATTCAGAAAACTAAGATCATGGAATCCAGTCCCATCACTTCATGGCAAATAGATGGGGAAACAGTGGCTGACTTTATTTTTCTGGGCTCCAAAATCACTGCAGATGGTGATTGCAGCCAAGAAATTAAAAGACCCTTGCTCCTTGGAAGAAAAACAATGACCAACCTGGACAGCATATGAAAAAGCAGAGACATTACTTTGCCAACAAAGGTCCATCTAGTCAAGGCTATGGTTTTTCCACTAGTCGTGTATGGATGTGAGAGTTGGACTATAAAGAAAGCTGAGCACCAAAGAATTGATGCTTTTGAACTGTGGTGTTGGAGAAGACTCTTGAGAGTCCCTTGGACTGCAAGGAGATCCAACCAGTCCATTCTAAAGGAGATCAGTCCTGGGTGTTCATTGGAAGGACTGATGCTACAGCTGAAACTCCAATACTTTGGCCACCTCATGTGAAGAACTGACTCACTGTAAAAGACCCTGATGCTGGGAATGATTGAAGGCGAGGGAGAAGGGGACGACAGAGGATGAGATGGTTGGATGGCATCACCAACTCAATGGAAGTGAGTTTGGGTAAACTCCCAAAGTGGCTGATGGACAGCGAGGCCTGGCGTGCTTCGGTCCATGGAGTCGCAAAGAGTCAGACATGACTGAGCAACTGAACTGAAGAAAATCTTAAAAAAAAAATACATTATTGATACCTATCATGTACTAGGACCTGTGCTTACTGTAAATGTGAAATGTATCAAGATATTCTTATCCTTAAGATCATAACTTAGTGTTTAACTTAACAATTCTAATCATTAAAAAGAAAGATAGGAGCATAGTAGAAAGACATCTAATTTAGCCTCACAATAAGGGGAGAACCTTGTGGAGGTAAGATTGAAGGTGATGGAATGAAATTATATTTTAAAGCTGGACAAGAAAAGGTAAGCATAGCATATTCCCTGCCTGCACTGGCCCTCTCTACTGTACAATGGGCATATGCATTATGCATTAGCCAGACCTCCTGAAACATGGGAATGCTTACCACAAAAATCAGTGTTTTTACCCTTTCTTCTGAGGTCGGTAAGGTAAATTATTGAAGGTTAGCATTCTTTCCCAACTATGTAAGGGGTCATGGTGCTTTACTGCTCACTTTGTACATACTCACCCAGATGACGTACCTTTGGTGAACTTTATGTAAAATGTCAGTGTATCATTTTGATGTACGATCATTTGCCTCGAAAATGTAGGTGACTATCCCTTGTCTTCTAACAAGTGGAACAGTTCTCAGAGCTTCTGAGAGTCTGTCTCCCAGGTTATAATGATCAAATTGGTTCAAATGAAATTCTTTTTTTTCTTAACTCAATCATTAACTGAATTTTTATCAACAAATGTAAATCTTAAAAGACAAGTAGATGTTAGGCAGTGGATGAGGTTGATGGGAGGAAGGGAATTTCACAAGGACAGAATAGCAAGTGGAGTGTCATGAACAGAGGCTTATCATGAACTTTCCATTTCTAAAACCAAAAACAGAAAAGGAAATATTGGGTTGGCCAAAAAAGTTTGTTTGGGTCTTTCCATATGATGTTACTGAAAAATCCAAGCGAACTTTTTGGCCAACCCAATATATTGTTTCACTTTTCATTAGGAAAGGAATGTGTGTTCAGTACTTATTTATTGAAAAGTCAAACAATACATAAGTATAAAGAGAATAACTGATAGTAATACCATCCTGGGGCTTCCCAAGTGATGCAGAGGTAAAGAATCTGCCTGCCAATGCAGGAGATGCAAGAGACATGGTTTCAATCCCTGGGTCAGGAAGATCCCCTGGAGGAGGAAATGGCAATCCATTTCAGTATTCTGGCCTGGAAAATTCCTTGGATAGAGGAGCATGGCAGTCTATAGTTCATGGAGCCGAAAAGAGTCAGACGTAACTGAGCGACTAAGCACATACATACCATCCCAACTTTCTCATACTCCCTCTCCTCCTGACCCCAAGAGAGCCACTGTTTAGTTAAGCAGGCTGTCAGATTTTGTTCTATGATTTCACAAATAAGTATTTTTCCCCCTGGCTCAGACAGTAAAGAATCCATCTGCAGTTGCGGGAGACCTGGGTTCAATCCCTGGGTTAGGGAGATGCCCTGGAGGAGGGCATGGAAACCCACTCCAGTATTCTTACCGGGAGAACCTCTGTGGACAGAGGAGCCTGGTGGGCTACAGTCCATGGGGTTACAAAGTGTTGGACACGACTGAGCAACTAAGCACAGCACAGGACATTGCAAATATAGTTTCATTCCTCAAAAAAAATCTTAACAAAGTATCTTAGGTATTTTTCCATATAAAAGTTATAGGTTCTAGTCCAAGATGGCAACGTAGGAGGATCCGGAAGCCATCTCCTCCCACAGACACACTGAATCCACAGCTGCACATGGAAAAATTTTCTCTTAAAAAAAAAAACAAAACACCCAAAAGCTAACTGAGTAACTCCTACACATTGTGCAAGTGGGAAAACGTCCATACTGAAGTGGGTAGCTGAGGCTGGGACACAATCTCACCATAAACCCACCCCTGTGCAGCAATCCACAATCAGGAGGGAACTCACAAGCAAGAGGGGGAACAGAGAGTTTGAATACCACATCAGGCCTCAGCTTTTAACACCCACACCTGAGAAACTAGCCCCTCAAATATCTACCTTTGAAAGCCAATAGGACTTACTTCCACCAGGACCATAAGGCTATGCGAACTGAGAAGCAGTTATTAAAGAGCCCCCTGCACAGACTCACCTGCCCCAGGGCCCAGAGCAAAGGGGGCCAGCTGAAAAGCAACCTGATTTTCTGTTGAAGAGGCTTATTTGATTATTTTAAAGTGTAGGCCTGAGGGGCAGGCATGTACTATAACACAAACCTAGGGAAATTATGCGGAGAAGGCAATGGCAACCCAGTCCAGTACTCTTGCCTGGAAAATCCCATGGACAGAGGAGCCTGATAGGCTGCAGTCCATGGGGTCGCGAAGAGTCAGACACGACTGAGCGACTTCACTTTCACTTTTCACTTTTCACTTTCGTGCATTGGAGAAGGAAACGGCAACCCACTCCAGTGTTCTTGCCTGGAGAATCCCAGGGATGGGGGAGCCTGGTGGGCTGCCGTCTATGGGATCGCACAGAGTTGGACACGACTGAAGCAACTTAGCAGCAGCAGCAGCAGCAGGGAACTTATGAATTACACTTCCAAAACAGAGGCCAGTGGGCAACATATCTTTGTGCTTTCCTTTTATTTTGCTCAAAGATTGCCAGTATCTCCCCCAAAGGAGCTTGTATCACTGAGGGGCTAACCCTAGGTCACCTGGCTCTGGTGGCTGGTGGGGCTCACATGCACAGATCCCACTAGACTGAAACAAACAAAAAAAGAGTTCTTAACTGGTAGACTACCACCCCTAGGGCACAGCAGAGAGGACAGGCCCGGAAGCTCAGTGTGAAACAGTCCTAATGGCTTATCAACTATGACGGTTTATGGCTTAAGGGGCAGGCTTCCAACTGAACACACATCTGACAGCCCACTATAATCCTCCCTAGAGACTTTGGAAGGCAGGCACAATCGGTTGTGAGCGCCAGTATTTGTCAGGGGAAGCTTGTTCATGTATCTGGCACCCTGGTTTTTCCATCTGGTATACAGGTGACTCAGTGGTAAAGAATCAACCTGCCAAACAAGAGATATATGTTCAATTCCTGGGTCGGGAAGATCCCCTGGAGAAGAAAATGGTAACCTCCTTCCGTATTCTTGCCTGGAAAACCCCATGGACAGAGGAGCCTAGTGGGCTATCCGTGGGGCACAAAGAATTGGACGTGACTCAGCTACTAAATAACACCACCAGCAGCAGCCTGGTTTTTATGGCTGCTACCCAGGGAGGGACCTTTGAGTGCTTGGTTCTGGTGGCCAGTAGGGCATGCATTCGTTGGTTCAACAGGATGGTAGCAAGGAAAGAAGTAGCTTTTAACTATGACCTCAAGGCTCAGCTCAGAGGGAGTAGAAACTTCCAAAAGACCATCTCTCAGTCTACTCCTGAGGGAGGACAAATATATGCATATTTGTATATTTTTAAAGTTGTTGCTTGGGAATTCCCTGTTGGTGCAGTAGTTAGGACTCTATACTTTCACTATTGAGGGCATGGATTCAATCCCCACTCAGGGAACTGAGATGCTGCAAGCCATGAAACTCAGCCAAAAACAAAGAAAAAAAGGTTGTTGATTGAAGGTCTGGCTTCAGCCTGGACCTAGGTGCTGACTGAGCTCCTTCCTTTTCGGACACTGACAGCTCTTGGCACACCCTCAACTACTGGGAGTCACTAAAAATAAAGTAGGTGCTTATACAATCACAAAGAATTGAGAGAAAACCAAAGCAGTGTTGAAGGATTAATTTCATCTCCTACACAAGGCTTCTGCTTCAGCACTGGGAGAGATGGCTGTTTTTCTAACCAATACGGAGAGTCAAGGAAAGTTAAGAAACAGAGGAATATATTCCAAACAAAAGAAAAACAAAACCTCAGAAAAAGACTTTAATGATTTACCTGCCTAAAGACTCAGATGAAAGGTCATAGAGATGCTCACTGAGCCTAGGAGAAGAATAAAGGAACATACTGAGAATTTTAACAAAGATAAAATATAAGAAAGTACCAAATAGAAGCCATGGAGCTGAAGAATACAATAACTGAACTGAAAAAATACAATAGAGAAATTCAACAGCATACTAGATAAAGCAGGAGAAAAGGATCAGAGAACCCACAGACAAGGCAGTAGAACTCACCCAAGCAAAAAGAAAAAAGAATGAGAAAAAGTAAAGATAGCTTGAGAGACTTATGGACCAACATCAAGCAGAGCAACATTTGCATTATAGGGGTTCCAGATGGACAGGAGAGAGAGAAGGGCCAGGAAACTTATTTGAAGACGTAATGGATGAAAACTTCCCAACCTGGGGAATGAAACAGACCTCCAGAACCAGGAAGCCCAGAGAGTTCCAAGAAAAGATAAATTCAAAGAAGTTCACACCAAGATATATTATAATTAAAGCACCAAAAGTTAAAGACAAGGAAGAATCTTAAAAGTAGCAGGATAAAACAACTTATTACATACAAAAAGTGAAAAACTGAAAGTGAAGTCGCTCAGTCATGTCTGACTCTTACAAAGGAGCTTCCATAAAACCATAAGCATAGTTTCCAGCAGAAAATCTGTAGGCCAGAAGAGAGTGGAATAACATATTCAAAGAGCTATTAACAAAAGGAAAAAAAAAATAAGAATACTCTACCCAGAAACATTTTCATTCAGAAGTGAAGAATACATGAAGAGTCTTCCAGACAAGCAAAAACTAAAAAAGTTCATTGCCACTAGATCAGCCTTACAAGAAATGTTAAAGGTATTTCTTTAAGCTGAAATGAAAGGGCGTTAGTTAGCAACAGGAAAACATGGAAATATAAATCTCATTGGTAAAGAAAAATATATAGCAAAATTCAGAATAGTATAAAAATGGTGGGTTAATCATTTATAAAGCTAGTATGAATGTTAAAAGACAAAGTAGTAAAATAAACATAACTAATAATTTAGAGATACACAAGATAAAAATATGTAAATTATGACATCAAAAACATAAAATGTAGCAGTGGGGAGTAAAAATGTAGAACTTCAGAATGCATTCAAATTTGTTACCAATTTCAAATACATTGCTATAAATAAAAGTTGCTTTATGTAAGTCTCATGGTAACCATAAAGCAAAAATCTACTGTAAATACACAAAAGATAAAGATAAAATAATCTAAGCATACCAGTAAAGAAAACCATCAAATTGCAAAGAAAGAGAAGAAGAAAAGAAGAAAGGAACAGAGGAATTACAAAATAACCAGAAAACAATTACCATGATGGCAATAAGTATATACTTATTAATAATTATCTTAAATGTACATAGGATAAATTTCCCAGTCATCACAAGATGTAGAGTGGCTGAATGGATAAAAACACAAGACCCAACAATGTGCTGCCTATAAGAAACTCACTTTACATATAAAGACATACATTGATTGAAAGTGAAAGGATGAAAAGAGATATTCTATGTTAATAGAAGCCAAAAGAAACCTGGGCAGCTATACTTTTATCAGCAAAAATAGGTTTTAAGACGAAGAGTGTAATAAAAGACAAAGAAGGTCATTACATAATGATGAAAGAGTCAATCTAATAAAATATAGCATTTGTAAATATTTACAAACCCCAACATAAGAGAACCTTATATATGTATATATACATATATATATCAAATTAGACATAAAGGGAGAAATAGAAAGCAATACAATAATATTTATAGTAAGAGCCTTTAATATCCTAATTTTATCAATGGATAGATCACCCAGACAGAAACCAATAAGGAAACACTGGCCTTAAACAACACATTAGACAAGACAGACTTAACAGACATAAACAGAATATCCCACCCAAAAGGATCAGAATACATGTTCTTAAGTATACAAGGAACATTTTCCAGGATAGATCATTTGTTACATCACAGAATAAATCTTAATAAATTTATGAAGACTGAACTCATATCAAGCATCTCTGATGACAATGGTAGGAAACTAGAAATCAATTACAAGAAAAAAACTAGAAAATTCACAAATATGTGTAGATTAAACAATATGCTACTGAACAACCAATGAGTCAAAAAAGAAATTAAAAAAAATATCTTGAGACAAATGAAAATGGAAATACAACACACCAAAACTTATGGGATAAAGTGAAAGAAGTTGTAAGACAGAATTTCACAGCACTAAATGCCTACATCAAGAAACAGAAAAGATCTCAGATAAACAACTAACATTAAACCTCAAGAAATTAGAAAAAAAAAGCTCAAAATTAATAGAAAGAAATAACAAAGATAGGAGCAGAAATAAATGAAAGAGACTAAAAGGACAGTGAAAAGATCAATAAAACTAAGGTCCTTTTTTTCACAAAGATAAACAAAACTGACAAAGCTTTAGGTGGATTTACAAAGAAAAACCCTAAACCTCCCTCCTAACCCTATCTCCTAAACCCTAGCTCATACCTGTACCCTTACCTATACAATAAAACCTAACTTAACCTTAACCAAAAAGTCATAAAGTCATATATCATATAATCATATACCTATAGTTATAAACCATAAACATAACCAGAAATTGAAACGAAAACCATAGTATATACATTGTAACAAGAAACTGAAATCAGAGCCATAAACCATAGTTTATAACCAGAAACAATATATTATAACCAGAAACCATACCCATAAGCCATCAACCATAATAATTAACTATAACCACAACTAAAATATAAACCAAAAATGATAAACCATGTACCACAATCATAAACTCTAACCTTAACCTAGCCCCAGGTCAGGTCCCATACCACTCTTCAGCCCTAATCTTAGTCCTCTAAATCACCAACCCCAAGCTAATCAAATCATAGAAAGATATCACAGAAATAAAACTATATATTAACATTCCTTCTAAGCAAAGATGTAAGAATCCTTCACAACATAATAGCAATATGAAACCTACAGCATATTGAAAAGATTGAGCATCATAAGCAAGTGTCTCAATACCATAAACTCCAGGTCATTAGTATATTCAGCCAAGCAATGTAATAAATTATTAAATGAAATCCAAGCAATGTAATACAAGACAATTATTGCATGATCATATAACTTGATGCAGAAAAAGCTTTAAACAAATTACTTTGCCGACTAAGGTCCATCTAGTCAAGGCTATGGTTTTTCCTGTGGTCATGTATGGATGTGAGAGTTGGACTGTGAAGAAGACTGAGCCCCGAGAATTGATGCTTTTGAACTGTGGTGTTGGAGAAGACTCTTGAGAGTCCCTTGGACTGCAAGGAGATCCAACCAGTCCATTCTGAAGGAGATCAGCCCTGGGATTTCTTTGGAAGGAAGGATGCTAAAGCTGAAACTCCAGTCCTGTGGCCATCTTATGCGAAGAGTTGACTCATTGGAGAAGACTCGGATGCTGGGAGAGATTAGGGGCAAGAGGAGAAGGGGATGACAGAGGATGAGATGGCTAGATGGCATCACTGACTCGATGGACGTGAGTCTAAGTGAACTCCGAGAGATGGTAATGAACAGGGAGGCCTGGCTTGTTGCAGTTCATGGGGTCGCAAAGAGTCGGACACGACTGAGCGACTGAACTGAACTGAACTGAAGTGTTATTTCATCATATAAGCACTAACAAAAAGTAGGAGGAAAAGGAGATTCATTCAATATGATACAAAACATTAGAAAAAAACACATAGCAAACATCATGCTCAATGCTGAGGACTGAAAGGTTTACCTCTGAATTCAGTACAAGATTAAGATGCTGACTTTTACCATTGTTACAATATTGTACTGAAAGTTCTACCCAGGGCAATGAAGACAGACATAAAAGGCATCCACATATGAAAGGAGAGGTAAAGCCATATCTATTCACAGACAGTGACAGTATCTTATATATATAACTTCCCAAAGAATCAACAAAAAATTACTTGAGCTAGTCAACCAATTCAGAAAAGTTATAAGACAAAATATCAATACACAAAAAACTATTTGTATATACTAGCAATAAATATTCTCAAAAGGAATTTAAGACAATTCCACTTTAAATAATGTCAACACCAGTAAAATACTTAGGAAAAGATTGAATCAATCAAGGTGTAAGACTTCTACACTGAAAATCACAAATCATGTCTGAAAGAAATGAAAAAAAAAAACCTAAATGATGTGAAGATATCCCATAGTGATGGAAAGACTTAATATTGTTAAGATGGTAATGTTACATAATGCAATCTACAGATTCAATGTGATTCCTATTAAAATTCTCAAAGGCTTTTGGGGAGAAAAACACAAGTTTATCCTAAAATTCATATGAAATTTCAAGGGACTCCAAAGAGCAAAAACAATCTTGGAAGTCAAAGTTGGAGGCTCACTCTTCCCAATTTCACATCTTAGTACAAAGTGACAGTAAATAAAACATTGTGATATTGGCATAGAGACATAGATCAATGGAATTGAATAGAGAACTAAAAAAATTTTTTGTTGTTTTCCAGTCGACACATCCATATATAGTCACTGATTTTTGATAAGGGTGGAAAATAATAAATTGGGGAAAGAATGATTTTCAACAGATGGTGCTAGGCAACTGACTGACTATGCACACAGGGATGAAACTGAACTCTCATACCACACACAAAAATTAACTCAAAATAGATAAAAAGCTTAGTCAATTCTCCATATCTGTGGGTTCTGCATCCACAAATTCAACTCACTGTGGATCAAAAATATTCCAAAAAATAATTCTAGGAGGCTCCAAAATGAAAAACTTGAATGTGCCTTGCTGACAACTATTTACATAGCATTTATACTGTATTAGGTATTGCAAGCAGAGAAGGCAATGGCACCCCACTCCAGTACTCTTGCCTGGAAAATCCCATGGGCAGAGGAGCCTGGGAGGCTGCAGTCCATGGGGTCGCTACGAGTCGGACACGACTGAGCGACTTCTCTTTCACCTTTCACTTTCATGCATTGGAGAAGGAAATGGCAACCCACTCCAGTGTTCTTGCCTGGAGAATCCCAGGGATGGCAGAGCCTAGTGGGCTGCCATCTATGGGGTCGCACAGAGTCGGACACGATTGAAGCGACTTAGCAGCAGCAGCAGCAGCAGGTATTGCAAGTAATCAAGAGATGATTTAAAGTATAAGGGATTCTGTGTGTAAGATATATGCAAATATTAAGCTAATTTATATAAAGAACTTGACCATCTGCGAATTTTGGTATCCACAGAGCAGTCCTGGAACCATTCCTCCATGGAATGACTATAATTCAATGTATAAATTCAAGAAGAAAAAATGGTGATAAATCTTCATGACCTTGGATTTAGCAATGGTTTCTGTGATTTCACAACAGGGCACAAACAAATGAAAGAAAAAAATAGATAAATTAGATTTCCTCAAAACTAAAAACTTTCATGCCTCAAAAATCCCACTGCTGGGCATACACACCGAGGAAACCAGAATTGAAAGAGACACATGTACCCCAATGTTCATTGCAGCACTGTTTATAATAGCCAGGACATGGAAACAACCTAGATGTCAATCAGCAGATGAATGGATAAGAAAGCTGTGGTACATACACACAATGGAGTATTACTCAGCCATTAAAAAGAATACATTTGAATTAGTTTTAACGAGATGGATGAAACTGGAGCCGATTATACAGAGTGAAGTAAGCCAGAAAGAAAAACACCAATACAGTATACTGACACATATACATGGAATTTAGAAAGATGGCAATGATGACCCTGTATGCGAGACAGCAAAAGAGACACAGATGTATAGAATGGACTTTTGGACTCTGAGGGAGAGGGAGAGGGTGGGATGATTTGAGAGAATGGCATTGAAACATGTATACTATCATGTAAGAAACGAAGCACCAGCCTATGTTTGATACAGGATACAGGATGCTTGGGGCTGGTGCACGAGGATGATCCAGAGAGAGGATATGGGGTGGGAGGTAGGAGGGGGATTCAGGATTGGGAGCTCGTATACACCTGTGGCGGATTCATGTCAATGTACGGCAAAACCAATATGGTATTGTAAAGTAAAATAAAGTAAAAATAAAATAAAAAAAAAAAAGACATTATCCAGAAAGTAGAAAGGCAGTCCACAGAACGGAAGAAAATATTTGCACGTTATACGTTTGATAAGAGTCTGTTACTCAGAATACGTCAAGAACTTTTACAACTCATCAACAAAAGGACAAAGAAACTAATTTTTTAAATGGAAAAAGGGCCTGCATAGAGCCTTCTCCAGATGAGATATACAAATGGTCCACAAGCACATGAAAAGATGTCAAGTATTTTGCTAGGCAAAATAGTATAAATGATGTGAGGCCATGGGCAGTTTTTAGGGTGGTGGTGATTGTGAGCCTTAGTCACTAACATGTGTTTGACTCTTAGAATCACACAGACTGTAACCTGCCAGGCTCCTCTGCCCATGGGATTTCCCAGGCAAGAATACTGGAGTGAGTTGCCATTTCCTTCTCCAGGGAATCTTTCCAACCCAGCAGTCAAACCCAGGTCCCCTGCACTGCAAGCAGATTCTTCACCGTCTGAGCCATCAGGGAAGCCCCTACAAAATCTTAAGGTGTTTGAAAGAGGAGAGCTACAATGACAAGCACCATATAGTTAATAGAGCAGTATCTGATGAGTGATTTTTTAAAGTCTGTTTGGTGCAAACAGATTGAGCTGGTTATATTTATTCCTCATAAGGATAATATAAGGAATGGATCCACTGTATATAGTTTAAGGTGTTTAGGATTGTTGTGCTTCATAGTATACCCTAGCCAGCCAGTTTGAGCAGTACAACTATAATAACTACAAATCTGTCAATGAGAATTCTACAAGCCCCTTTGGCAGTCACAAGGTGTAACCTGTAGAGGGGCATTTTTACTGTAAAAGCTACTATGCATGCTGATCAGATGAAAACATTGGATCAGTGAAAGAGGAGAGTGTAAAAGTTGGCTTAAAGCTCAAAATTCAGAAAATGAAGGTCATGGCATCTGGTCCCATCACTTCATGGGAAATAGATGGGGAAACAGTGGAAACAGTGTCAGACTTTATTTTTGGGGGGCTCCAAAATCACTGCAGATGGTGACTGCAGCCTTGAAATTAGAAGACGCTTACTCCTTGGAAGAAAAGTTATGTCCAACCTAGATAGCATTTTCAAAAGCAGAGACATTACTTTGCCGACTAAGGTCCATCTAGTCAAGGCTATGGTTTTTCCTGTGGTCATGTATGGATGTGAGAGTTGGACTGTGAAGAAGGCTGAGTGCCGAAGAATTGATGCTTTTGAACTGTGGTGTTGGAGAAGACTCTTGAGAGTCTCTTGGACTGCAAGGAGATCCAACCAGTCCATTCTGAAGGAGATCAACCCTGGGATTTCTTTGGAAGGAATGATGCTAAAGCTGAAACTCCAGTACTTTGGCCACCTCATGCGAAGAGTTGACTCATTGGAAAAGACTCTGATGCTGGGAGGGATTGGGGGGAGGAGGGGAAGGGGACGACCGAGGATGAGATGGCTGGATGGCATCACGGACTCGATGGACGTGAGTCTAAGTGAACTCCGGGAGATGGTGATGAACAGGGAGGCCTGGCGTGCTGCGATTCATGGGGTCGCAAAGAGTTGGACACGACTGAGCGATTGAACTGAACTGAACTGAAATGAAGAGTTAGATATTGTTTGGGCTCAGTATTGCATTATTAAAAAGTTTAGTGAACCTATAATATTTTGGATATACACTAGAAGTGGAAGAGATCCTACTAAGGTGTCTAAAAAAAGTAAATTCCTGCATTGAGTTGTTTTATTTGGTTTCCTCAGTGTGCTTAGTAAGTCATGTCTGACTCTTTGCGACCCCATGGACTGTAGCCTGCCAGGCTCCTCTGTTCATGGGGATTCTCCAGACAAGAATACTGGAGTGGGTTGCCATGCCTCCTTTAGGGGATCTTCCCAACCCAGGGTTTGAACCCAGATCTTGCATTGCAGGAGGTTTCTTTGCCATCTGAACCACCAGGATAGACATAGTAATTAATGTTGGAACTAGTGTTGCTTTGAATAAGAATAGATTAGAATCAATAGAAAATAAAATAGAAAAGAATCAACTCCATACCAGTGAAAGTGATAATTAGAAATATCTGTAACATAAATAAGGTAGTGATATATAGGGATAGTGCTTTGAGCTAGTGATTCTTTGGATAGGTGGAATTGCCCGGCTATGGGTATGAGTGGTAAGAGTTACGTTGTTAAAGTTAGTAAAGGTGCTGTTAGAGAGCCAGAGAAGATTAATGAAAAGTTAAGGCTGTTGTCATTAAATTGGTTAAGGACTAAGCTAATAAAACTAGTAAACAGAAAGTGGTAGTATTAATTCAAATTATATTATTTTTTCATATTAGTGGTATTAATAGGTATAATAATGAATTTTTAAACTGGAGGTTGAGATTTTGTATGTAATCAATGTAATAGGTGTTTGATACCATTACTAGCAGGGATAATCCTAGTGCAGCTTCGCAGGCTGTAAAAACTGGTAAGATGATGGGTATTATGCTAGCTAGAGTTAAATGGGCGTTCAGAATTATTAGAGTTGCCGTAATAAATGACATTATTCCCTCCAGAAATAGTAGGGAGGATATTACACAGGATTGGTATATTAAGCCCCCCTAGTGTTAGTTGCTTCAGTCGTGTCCTACTCTTTGCGACCTGCCTGTAGCCCACCAGGCTCCTCTGTCCATAGGATTTCCCAGGCAAGAATACTGGAGTTGATTGCCATTCCCTTCTCCAGGGGATCTTCCTGACGCAGGGATCAAATCCATGACTCCTGCTTGCCAGGCAGATTTTTTACCGTCTGAGCCATCAGGGAAGCCCCCAGGGGAAACCGTAAAATACTAGAGTAATATTTATGTAGACTACAGGAACTTGATAATTATGAATTTAATCATAATTTAATGACTGAAAAAATAAAAACTTGCTTTAATTTAAACTAATTATCATATTTGGTCCATTCTAACCCCTTTTAAGTCCACCTGTAGGCTAAATTTACTGCTAGTGGTGAAATTAGGATTAATCCTATGAGTATTAGATTATTTGTTTGGGATGCTCAGGGTAGGGGCAGAATTTCTAGGTCATACAAAGAAACATAATGGTCATTATGAAAAATTTTAAGGAAAAGCTGTAGGCATGCTGATCCTATAATGTCAAATCTGCATTTGTAAGGACTTGATTTTTCCATGTGTTTAGTTGGGGAAGTTAGAAAGCGATAAATACAAGAGAGCTTTTCTGGATGATGTCTCTTTGTCACTGACACATTGCTAAAATGTTGGTTAATAAGCCCAAGTATAAAAAGAATGTTGAGTCTAAACAGAAGCGTATGACTAGACCAGATAGTTCAAGAGAAGCTAAGAGGGCTCTTGTAAAAGGCTAGGGGCTGGGGTTTATCATTTGGAATGCATAGGTTGGATGGGTTACTGTGTGTCATTGTGTAAGCAGAGGCTTATAAGCAGGGGCTGACATAAGCTTGAATAATTGTGCTGTGCTGTGTGCGCTCAGGCACGTGTGACTCTTTGTGACCTTCCAGAATGTGGCCCACCAGGATCTTCTGTCCATGGGGTTTTGGGGGTAAGAATACCAGAGTGAGCTGCCTTTTTCCCCTCCAGGGGGTCTTCTCGACCCAGGGATCGAACCCTCATCACCTGTGTCCTCCTGCATTGCAGGTGAATTTTTTTACCTGCTGAGGCATCAGGGAAGCCAAAACAGCTACCGCAAATTCAAGGACAGTGAGTAGAAAGAGAATAACAAATGCAATGAAGGCTGTGTTAGGAATAATACTTATTAGGGCCAGGGTTGCCCCTCCAATTAAATAAGTTAATAGTTTCTGCTGGATCATATGGTAGCAAATAACTACCATATGATCCAGCAATTCTATTTCAGGGCATTTATCTGAAGAAAACAAAAGTACTAACTCAAAAAGAGGTATGCACCTCTGTGTACATCGAAGCACTATTCATGACAGCCAAGACACGAAAGCAGTGTAACAGTTCATCAGTGGATGAATGGATAAAGAAAACGTGATACACAGCAAGAACAGAATAATATTCAGCCATAAAAAATGAGGAAACCTTGCCACTGGAGACAACAAGGGGGACCTTGACGGCCTTATGTTAAGTGAAGTAAGTCAGAGAAAGACAAATACCATATGATCTCATTTTTTTGTGGAATATAAATAAAGAATTTAAATACAGGGAACAGATTGGTGGTTGCCAGAGGTTGGGGGTGGAGGTGGACAAATGGGTGAAGGTGGCCAAAGGTATGAACCTCCAGTTACAGAGAAATAAATTCTTGACTTGAAATATACAACATGGTGACTATAGTTAATAATACTGTATCGTATATTTGAAAGTTTGTAAGAGAGATCTTAAAAGTTCTCAGCACAAGGAAAGAATTGTAACTATGTATGGAGAAGGCAATGGCACCCCACTCCAGTACTCTTGCCTGGAAAATCTCACAGACGGAGAAGCCTGGTGTGCTGCAGTCCATGGGGTCGCTAAGAGTTGGGCACGACTGAATGACTTCACTTTCACTTTTCACTTTCATGTATTGAAGAAGGAAATGGCAACCCACTCCAGTGTTCTTGCCTGGAAAATCCCAGGGACGGGGGAGCCTGGTGGGCTGCCGTCTATGGGGTCACACAGAGTCGGACACAACTGAAGCGACTCAGCAGCAGCAGCAGCAGCATGGGGGTGAATGCTAACTAAACTTATGGAGGTTATTCACAGTACATAGAAATATCAAATCTTTGTGCTGTATACCTGAAACTAATATAATGCCATATGTCAAGTAATCTCAAGAGTTTTTGAAATTAAAGTATATAAAATCTGTATCATTTTGAATGGCTATTACTTGACTGAATATTTTATAACCTGTGGACTGTAATTTCTAATATAAAAAAGCCAGTGAACATTGTAACATTTTTATTTAGTTGTCTTATGATTTCATAATAATAAATCACTAAAATGAAAAATCACTAAAAGGTACATTTACATAGTACCAAATTTCCCTGAAGACTGTACAAATTTTCACTTTTAATAACAGTACGTGAAAATGGCTACAACCTCACACTCCGTTTGATATGAAGTGATATGATGTCAGTTCTAATTTGTTTATTTGGTTATCTTTTCATATCTTTATTGACCAGTTTCATATCTTTATTGACCATTTCTCTTATTGATCTGCTCAAGTCTTTTGCCTAATTTATATTAGGAACTTGTCCTACCAATTTCTACAAGTTCTTTATATTAGGATACTAATCATTTGTTTGATATGTTTAAATATTTTTCCCAGTCCACTGTCTTTCAGCATTGTTTACAGTGAGGTTTATTTGACACAAATGTTCGAACCCATAATCTCCTTTCCTTGCAAGGTTTTGGTTTTGATGCACTAATTAGGAAGGAAGATCTTAGGATCTGCATGGTGGTCCAGTGGTGAAAAATCATCTACCAGTGCAGAGGACACTGGTTCGATTCCTGGTCTGGGAAGATTTCACGTGTAGCTGAGTAACAAAGTCCGTGTGCCACAACTATTGAGCATGGCCTAGAGCCCAAGTTCCACAACTAGAGAAGCCGCTGCAGTGAGAAGCCCATCCACCACAATGAAGAATAGTTCCCGATCATTGCAAGTAGAGAAACCTATGCGTAGCAATGAAGACCCAGGGTAACCAAAAAAACATAATGACAATTTTTTTTTTAAAGATCTTTTTTGGTTTTGTTCAGTTGCTCAGTCATGTCCAACTCTTTGCAACCCCATGGACTACAGCATGCCAGGCTTCCCTGTCCTTCACTATCTCCTGGAGCTTGCTCAAACTCATGTCTATTTAGTTGATGATGCCATCCAACCATCTCATCCTTTGTCATCCCCTTTTCTTCCTGCCTTCAATCTTTCCCAGCATCAGGGTCTTTTCAAATGAGTCAGCTCTTCACATCAGGTGACCAAAGTATCAGATCTTCATCTTCAGTATCAGTCTTTCCAATGAATATTCAGGATTGATTTCCTTTAGGATTGATTGATCTCCTTGCAGTCCAGGGACTCTCAAGAGTCTTCTCCAACACCACAGTTCTTTTTAGTAAATATGAAAAAAATAACTTCCCTACATTCTCTTCAAATACTTTTTATTATTTTATGAGTTTTGATTAGTTTGTTTTTATATTTAAACCTTTGATCTGTTTTTTTTTTTTAGTCTGTAGAGGGAAGTATGATTGGAAATATATTTTATTTCATAGCTTAGCTAGCTGTCTCTGAGACAATTATTATATTAAACTCAACCTTTCCCTTCTCAAGATCTATAAATTATTTCACACAGATATTGGATCTCCTACTTCTTTCCACCATTTATTTTACTCACTCCCATAAATTCCATCAAATTACCTTTATCCCCTTCTTTTGTGTTGCTGATTTTCTTTATAAATCCAGTGAATTTTGCCCCTTGTAGATGACTCACACTTACAAAAAGTGTTCAACAAATGTGTTCTGTTCAGAATTAGTGGCAAGTGGAGGCCCAGCTGATGATTGCTTCCACCTGCCTTCTTTCCTTTCCTAGACAGCGGAGCAGGGCAAGTGGCTCTGACCTGGGGGATTTTTCACCATACACAGGTTACTGCTGCCCCCCTTAACTGCCCTCCAAAATCTTCCTTCAGCACAGGAGATGGTTTTCCCCCTGCACTGGTACACTTAAGCATGACTACAGGATTTTTCTGCTTCTGTGGAAATCACACATACGACAGCACTGTTCATATTAACTTTACAGAATGCTGTGGGGCATTTGGGAGAATGATTGAGCACATGGACATAAACATGAGTATCTACACACACGCCTGTGTGGTGTGATGAGATCCCCAAAACAGGGGTGCTCACTAAAGTAATGTCAGGGTCAGCTTCTAGGCAATCTTCTCTTTTTTGAACTGCCTGATTACAAAGTTCTGCCAGCCAGGTTCTTCCACCTACCACTCACACAATTCTCAGTTGTGCTTCCAGACTGTGGTGAAGTTTCATAAGGTAAAACTAATTGTCTGATCATTACTCTTGGTTCCCTAGACTAATTATTTGAGAAGAACGTCATTCACTATGCCTTAAAATATGCATTACCATCGAGTAGAATGCTTTTCCTTAATGTACTTCTGTGGTATTATCAACAGTAGCATTGGTACATCCCCTGGAGGAGGTCATGGCAACCCACTCCAGTATTCTTGCCTTGAGAATCCCCATGGCCAGAGGAGCCTGGCAGGCCACTCTCAAGGGGTCACAAAGAGTTGGACATGACTGAGTGACTAAGCACAGCACAGCGCAGCATTGGTATACCTTTAGTCATTTTTATACCTTTAGTCTCATTATAGATTGAAGAGGTTCAGTTCAGTTGCTCAGTCGTGTCCAACTCTTTGCAACCCCATGAACCGCAGCATGCCAGGCCTCCCTGTCCATCACCAGCTCCTGGAGTTTACCCAAACTCATGTCCATTGAGTTGGTGATGCCATCCAACCACCCTATCCTCTGTCATCCCCTTTTCCTCCTGCCCTCAATCTTTCCCAGCATCAGGGTCTTTTCAAATGAGTCAGCTCTTCCCATCAGGTGGCCAAAATATTGGAGTTTCAGCTTCAACATCAGTTCTTCCAATGAACACCCAGGACTGATCTCCTTTAGGATGGACTGGTTGGATCTCCTTGCAGTCCAAGGGACTCTCGCGTCTTCTCCAACACCACAGTTCAAAAGCATCAATTCTTCAGCACTCAGCTTTCTTTATAGTCCAACTCTCACATCCATACATGACTACTGGAAAAACCACAGCCTTGACTAGAGGGACCTTTGTTGGTAAAGTAATGTCTCTGCTTTTTACTATGCTGTCTAGGTTGGTCATAACTTTCCTTCCAAGGAGTAAGCGTCTTTTAATTTCATGGCTGCAAGCACCATCTGCAGTGATTTTGAAGCCCAGAGAAATAAAGTCAGCCACTGTTTCCACTGTTTCCCCATCTATTTGCCATGAAGAGTTTCAATGAAACATTAAAGAATAACAGAAAAAAACAGATGTAGTTAAACACATTGGAAAGGGCCTGTTAATGGAGGAAAACTTAGTTTGGTAACTTGGCACTCAATGAGTGAGAGTAAAGGAAATGACTTGTTACTCTAATAGATGACAGATTTTGAGAAAAATATAAAACTACACTATTTGGTATTACATTGAATTCATGTGCTGATATCTTTAATGTGAAATCATTTTAAGTAGTTTTAGACATAGAACTATAATAAGTCCTCACTTATACAAGGTGCTTCAACTGAGACATACATGCATAGGAAGAACTGCTAAAGCCATCTAAATTCAAGTAATATTTCAAATTATATCTTTTCTAAATTATTTCACAACTTTAATAACATGAAATTTGGGGTAAACTGTTGATGAGTTTTTTATAAAATATGATCAAGGAATTTGAGGAGCAGAAGTTATTCAAAATTCAATTTTTATCAGATCAAGACCAAACATTTTTAGATAACATCTTTTCATATAAACAAATTTGATACCTTTTTATTTGTTGTTTTCATGAATGTTCAGTCACAAATCTTGCAAAATCTTATTTTAAGTGTACAGGTCTCCATTTTGTTTCTTACTGCATACTTAAATAATGTGACATCCAGGGCCCATTTACTCATTCTTTATTTTTCCCCCTTAGAAATCAGTGTGTTACATCCACTCATATCTTCTTAACTAAAGCAATTCACATGGTCATGATCACCCCTAATTTTAAGGGGGAGAGGAGTATAATCTTCCTACATGTCCAGGAAAGGGAAGAAAACTGGAAATATTGTTGAACTCTAGTAAAGCTACCAAGCTGAGAGGAAAAATTATTTTTTTCTTTAATTTTATAAAGCTACCAGATTGCTCAAAAAACATTTCTTTAAGAGTGACAATTTTTAAAGAAGAACAAATCACTTATTTCCAACCTCTCTGAAGTATCAGTTATATATAGGTTTCTGGATTCTCCTCCTTTTATGCCTTTTTGATTTTTTCAGCATTGTAATCACACTCTGAATATTATTCTTTGTACTGCCCATTGTGTCTTATATCCATCTTTTACATTGCTATAGAATCATTATAATTTTTGATTCTGGTGTAATCAAATGGCATTTTTCAATTAAATGTGTTCTTAGAATACCTAATAATACTTATTCTTACTTCTAATTCATATTCAACTTAATTCTTAACCCTACCTGTGTTTAAAGAAAACAAACCAATAAACCAATACAATATTTTAAGCACTTACAGGAAAACCTGGTTCTTCCTAAAATAAAATTGTCCATGGCCAAAAAGAAAGCTGCTCAGTTCTGAGAAAGTTCTATTAAATGCTAAAGAGACAATTTATTTTACCATAATAGGTAAGTGGCTTGAAAATCCTGGAAACAGAATGAAGAGAGCAGAAACCAATTACCAAAATATGATTATTATACCATATTATTGGGCTTTCCAGATGGCACTAGAGGTAAGGAATCCACCAGCCAATGCAGGAGGCAGAGACTCGGGTTCTATCCGTGAGTCAGGAAGTTCCTGTGGGTAGGACATGGCTACCCATTCCAGTATTCTTGCCTGGGAAATCCATGGCAGAGAAGACTGGCCAGCTACAGTCCATGGGGCCACAAAGAGTCAGACAGAATGAGTGACTGAGCACATAACACCTAACATATTATTATATCTAAAGATGTCAGTTTTTAAAAGAGAGGTACACGGTTTTAAAAAATTAGTTTTTACTTCATTAAATTCTTTCTTAGAAAACCAAAACCTGAAGAAGTAACTAATCCTTCAATTTGTGAAAGTATTTATCACAAGTTCCCTTAAGTGAATTTGAAATATAATAAATACCCACAAATTAAATTGCTTCAAAGCTTTTGCGGAATGAACCTAAAATAAAAATGAGCAATTTATGTGCTCAATTTTAGGATGTGGAAGCAACAAGCTCAACTATAAATAGTGACTATGAATACAGAAGGCAAGGAGAAAAAAAAAAAAAAAAAAACAATCAAAACGGAGCCATTGGTTAGAAAGTGGCTTTCAGTTTCTAGCTGTTTAGGAAACAATCTTGAGAATGCATCAAGAGAATCTAATAACACCCATTACATGAAGAAAAAAATGTACATTTAAAGTGTCCTACCATTTGTTCTTCGACATCACCTTGTCCCTCAGCTTTTGTTTCTTCCTCATGAACTGAGTTAGACTCATTTTCTTGTTGTTTATTCTCTTCTTGGAGATCTTTGCTGACTGCTGTTTGCACACTCTTAACTTCTTCTGTGACAAAGTCAGTTACTATGGAAACGTGTTCTTGTGATGGTGTTAGAACAGGGCTCAGGGGTGTGACATGATCGTAGTGAGTGTGCAGGAGGCGTAGAGCAATGTCAGATGTTGCTAATATCCTTGGGATTTCAAATCCAGTTTGTGTCTCAGAGAATCTGATACTTCTGTGCCTGTTAATCAATTTAACAAAAAAGATGAGGCTCTAGGAAGTTCTATGTCCTCTGTGAATTTATACCTAAGCATCACTTCCTCTTTAATTTCACCAGAGTTTTGAGTACTTGTGGATACCCTTAACTTGCTTTCTTTGCAAGCATTTAGACCAGGTTGCTGCTGTTACTGTCTCAAAACTGTCTCTTGGGACCCATGGCTCCATACTCTTCTCCGTCTCTGAGAGTTCCTTCTCTGGTTCCTTTGTACAGCCTCCTTCCTAACCATGACTGAGCGACTGAACTGAACTGAACTTCCTAACCATCCCTTAAATGCTGATGCCACTCAGCTCTCCAGCCTGGGTCCTCCTTTCATCTCCTTCTACATATTCTCCCCGGATATTATTTTTATGACTTCAATGAGCTCTATGTTTCCTAGGGGAAGAATCATCCCTGAATGAACTATAAAAGGTTAAAAAAAAACTCCCTTACATATGTTTGCACATATGTAATAAAGTTCATAAGAGTTGATATCTAAAAAGTTAAGAACTACTGATCTGTATGCTAATAACTTCCCCAAACATGTCTCCAAAACTTGGGCTTCCCTAGTGTCTCAGTGGTAAAGAATCTGTCTGCCAGTGCAGGACATGCAGGTTTGATCCCTGAGTCAGGAAGATCTCCTGGAGAAGGAAATGGAAACTCGTTCCAGTCATCTTGCCTGGGAAATCCCATGGACAGAGGAACCTGGCAGGCTACAGACCATGGGGTCACAAAAGAGTTGGACACAACTTAGCAACTAAACAACAACAACAATGCTAATAATGCCTCCAAATATGTTTCCAACTCACATTTCTTTCAATGCCTTCAGACAGTTACACTTTGATGTCTCACAGTCTCATAGGTAACTTCAAATTCAACAAGTCCCACACTGAACTCACCATCCCTACCACCCTCTGCCCCTCTTCATCACCATCAAAAAAAAACAAAAGTTGTTCTGCCACCACTGTTCCTTATGTTAGTAAAAGAATACCATCTGATTCTCTTTTTAAACCTGAGTAGTTAATACAGAGCTGTTCATTTTACTTTTTTTCTTTTAAAATTATACAGATTATTTTCCGCCCTCCACTGGTTAGGATGCCATGCTTTCACTGCCATGGGTGTGGGTTCAGTTCCTGGTTGGGGAAATAAGATTCTGCAAGCTGCACAGTGTGACCAAAAATAAATGAATAAAAAATTTAATTAAAATTTAAATCACAGAGTATTTTGTAGCAAATAGAACTTGGAAAATATTTTATTCCTTCCTTTTACTAAATATCAAAAATAAAGTCCAATTTTTCCCATTGTTGTTATGACTAGTCTTTTTAGAGCTGAGACTAGAAATCTAGACCTCCTAACTTTTTTATTCTGATAATTTTTCTCTAAAACTCACTGTGCCAGATTAACTCAATTATTTTGAAACATTTGAGTAAAATAGCAGCCAAGTGATTATGAACTTGTCACTATCTCTATTATTCCTCAGAATGATATTACTTTGTTGAAAATATCGTTTAAGTATCTAAAAAGTAATAAATATGAAATTATTTTTGAAAGTATTATTTTTAAAATTTAAATATATAGTTTAAAATTTTTACAATGCTGTGTTGGCTTCTGCCATATAACAACACAAATTAGCCATAATTATGCATATATACCCACTTCCCTTGTGGCTCAGCTGGTAAAGAATCTGCCTGCAGTGAGGGAGACCTGGGTTTGATCCCTGGGTAAGGAAGATTCCCCTGGAGAAGGGAAAGGCTACCCACTCCAGTATTCTGGCCTGGGGAATTCCATGCACTGTATACTCCATGGGGTCACAAAGAGTCAGACACCACTGAGCGACTTTCTCTCTCACTCTCCCTCGCCAGCCTCTCTCCCCTTCCCCTATCCCATCCCGCGAGGTCATCGTAGAGCACCAGACTGGGCTCCCTGTTGCTACACAGCAGCTTCTCACCAGCTATCCATCTTACACCTGATAGTGTATATATGTTGGTGCTACTTTCACAGTTCACACAAAATAAATTTTTTAAAAGTTTCAGATTGTCCCGTAGGAAGCACCTGTCACTTCTACTTTTTGGTGGGGAGGGAGGCTGAGTGAGTGAAAAAAAGAGGAAGACCCCGATATCTAGTCAGTGTATATTTATACTAGACATCCTGTTATGTATGACCTTTACATGTATTAACATTTAATCTTCAGCCCAATCCTATTAAGTGATAAAAATAATTTCACTGTTGATATACTGAGACCTTACAAGGCTAAGTAACTTGCCTAAGATAAACAGCAGGTCTCAGAATTAAACCCTAACTGGCTGAGTTCTTAAGATGGGTTTTTATAAGTATGCTATGCTGTAATGCAACAGGCATCTGCTTGGTCATGTGACTCCAATGTCTTCAGACCTATAGCATCACCCGTGGCAATACCTTGGATTCTTCTTGAGGTTTGCCCATATATAGAGAGTAACATTTTCATCTCGAATGACTTTTTCCATATTTCCACTGTCCAGATCTGCTAAAGTACTAGCTTGCTGTAAGAAAAAAAGAAAACATTATTAAGATTAGAGGCCTCATAAATTATACAATTTAGGAAGTTATTTCATCAGTGAGCTGTTGGATTCCCTTCAATATTTAAAAAAGTAATTTTGGTAAAAATAAGGTTCAATAAAAATAACAAAGAATTGTTTTAAATAATTCTCTAAATGATGCAAATGTATTTACTCACTTAAATGTGTTCCCCCTTTTCTACTCAGTTTCTCTTAAGGTGTCTGAGGATGGTAGTTGCTCCTATATTCCCAGGTAGCTCTTGTAGATTGCTTTTAGATTACCCTTTTCAATTTTAACATTATCATGACTTCTCATTTTAACTATATATCGTAATCTTAACTTTATCCTTACCCTATGCCACTGCAAAAGTTAGCCTATTCCTGAACACACCAAGTTTACGAAACAAAATATCCCTATGAGTTCTGTGTTTTACTAGTCTAATACTCGATAATCAACATACCATTTAAGGATATTCTTTAGAATTCTTTAATAAAGACTAAAATAGATTCATGCCTCTTGCTTAAGACATTAGTTCTTTAAAAGGACTTAAATAAGTCAATATGTATTCAGTTCTTATAATGTAAAAACTTAAAAAGTACTGGGAATTGAATTTATTGCTATTTGTTTTAAAAGTAATTGTTCTGTGACGTCCCTGGCAGTGGTTAGGACTTCACTGAAGAGGGGTACAGGTTCAATTCCTGATGGGAAAACTAAGATCCCACAAGTCACTCAGTGCAGCATAAATAACAAAACTGTTGTAGAACTGCTCCACATTGTGTGAATTTATCCAGCTGTTCCCTCACAGTTTAACTTACTCCTCTATCTCCTTTATCTTTTGTACACTGGAAGCTAGGTCAAGGTAGGTTTCACCAGATTAGATGAATGATTTTCTGCAAGAAGGCACCTTATGGGAAGTTGTGTTCTTTACATTGGATCCTATCAGGAGGCATATGATGTCCTACTGTTAACAATGTGGACTTGATCACTGAGTTCAGGTGGTGACTACCCATATCTTCCCATTGCAAAGTACATTTATCCTTGTCAGTAAGTAATCTGTGGTCAAATACTTTGGCATTATGAGAATGACATGCTCCTAAATTACTGAGGTAGTGGTTAATTATCTTTATCAGTTATTACACTGGAGATTGAAAAGTGGTGATTATCTTACTGACCATTCCTTCCACCTTCATCATATGGTATTCTATAAAGAATTGTTCTCTCTACCCCACCTCACTTTCCCTCTTCCTTTCTGGGGTATCACTGTAGACTCATGAATTTTTATTTTAATCAATGTGCTTTAATAAATTATAGTCATTGTTCTTTCCAATATTCAAATTATCTCCAACTTGACCACTGGGAGCTTTTTTAAGCTAGTCTTGTCCCTTTACCTATGACTCCATTAGTCTTTGAGCATTTACTTGCTTTCTAGCACAAGATAATGCAAAAACTCATCTTGCAATAACAATCTCATCTTTTAAATTCCCTGTCCCAAGCTTGAATCAGCTATTTACCCCAATTAGAACTTATTCCTTTTCATGGAATAAAGAGAAATCTGGTTCATACTGATATTTCCATTACAAAACATTACAAAACATTCCATTACAAAACATTACAGTGTTTTTTCTAATCTTCTCTTCTATATAACATATCTTTTTTCTCTTAAAATAAAAATCTTGATCAGTAATAATTATAACACATTTCCTTCCTGGCTTTTTCTTGCAATATAAATAAGATAGTTGCAAAATTTTAATATGAATATTACAGCTAAGAATAACAACAACAATAAGCCTTCTTTGCAGTTATTTTTGTAATTAGAACACATTTTACCACATCTATAAAGGTTACTGTGTTCTAGACCAGAAGAAAAAAGAAACCAAGACACAAAATAGCCAAAAGCAAGGTATGATCTTATACTGTTTTCTGATTTAAAAAAACAAAGCCAAACAAAAACTATAGGAGATATTTATGGACTACTAGGGAAAATTTAAATATGGACTGGATGTTAGAATATATTATGGAATTATTATTAACTTTCATAGATATAATAATAATGGCTCTATAATTAGTTGAACATTACCATTCATGCTAAGATATTTGGGAAAAATAGAGTGACTACCAATAATTGTAATCTTGTGTAAACTGATTCATCTAGAGCTGTCTCTTATACACATCTAGATGTGTATAAGAGACAGCCTGATAGTGTATATAACTGACTTTTCCTTAACCTTTTAAATCTTCAAAAAAAATGATACTGGATTTTAAAAATTATATAATATAAAATCATAATACTTACAAAAGATTTTAATAACTTATAAAGCAAAACATCACACTTACTCTGAGAAGTATTTCTGTGGCTCTGTTAAACTTAAGATAAAGGAGCTCCTGCAGTTCTAGAATTGATCCTTGATACTGGATTATATTTTTCCCTTGCAAATCATATGGTGGAGTTTCCAATAAAATTAACTTCAATTTCTCAATTAACTATAAAGTTAAAGTAAAAATACAAAGCAAAAATTTACCATAAAAGTAATCTTTTGATAAACAAAGGAAAAAGTGGAATATGGGATGTTTTACCATTTTTGAATTGAGGAACATATCACCAGTAAAACATATAAAAATAGTTTCCTGTATTTATTCTGTTAGAAAAGGTCATGGGAAAATAAAATATTTCCTCCCCAAACTCCACTATAAGAATCCTCAACTATGTGTAACAAGCTGTCCTCACAAGCTGATAGAGGAGGCTCATTATCTAAGACTGTGGAACAATAGGAACAATAACAATATGGTAACAATGAGAAAAGGTTTTAGAAAAGGCAGAGGAACCAGAGATCAAATTGCCAACATCCGCTGGATCATGGAAAAAGCAAGAGAGTTCCAGAAAAACATCTACTTCTGCTTTATTGACTATGCCAAAGCTAACCTAGATAGCATTTTCAAAAGCAGAGACATTACTTTGCCGACTAACGTCCGTCTAGTCAAGGCTATGGTTTTTCCTGTGGTCATGTATGGATGTGAGAGTTGGACTGTGAAGAAGGCTGAGCGCCGAAGAATTGATGCTTTTGAACTGTGGTGTTGGAGAAGACTCTTGAGAGTCCCTTGGACTGCAAGGAGATCCAACCAGTCCATTCTGAACGAGATCAGCCCTCGGATTTCTTTGGAGGGAATGATGCTAAAGCTGAAACTCCAATACTTTGGCCACCTCATGCGAAGAGTTGACTCACTGGAAAAGACTCTGATGCTGGGAGGGATTGGGGGCAGGAGGAGAAGGGGATGACCAAGGATGAGATGGCTGGACTGCATCATTGACTCGATGGATGTGAGTCTGAGTGAACTCCAGGAGTTGGTAATGGACAGGGAGGCCTGGCGTGCTGCAATTCATGGGGTCGCAAAGAGTCAGACACGACTGAGCAACTGAACTGAACTGAACAATGAGAAGAGTGAGCAGAAATGGAAGAGGAGAATCACTAATATCTACTGAATACTTACTATGTGCCAAGACCTGTGTTCCAAATGCTTTATATGTTTTAATCCATTTAATTTTTATCATAAGTCTATGGGTAGATACTGTTTATTGTGCCTATTTTGTAGATGAGGAAACTGAAGCAACCTAGTTCCACCAGTGAGGAGCTTAGAAGACGCCACTCCATCCTATCAAGTGAAAGGTTGAACAGACTCAAAAAACCAACAACTTCTTTATGGATCAGAAAGCAGAAGAAGGGGGAAAGGAAGCATTTTGAAATACACAACAGCACTCTGTTCTTCTTAACAAGGCTTGATCTCAGGGAAAATTAACAGCAAGCTTGACCTGTTGGAATTTTTTTTCAACTAATTTAATTGGAGGCTAATTACTTTACAATATTGTGGTGGTTTTTGCCATACATTGACATGAGTCAGCCATAGGTGTACATGTGTCCCACCATCCTGAAACCCGCTCTCACCTCCCTCCCCACCCCATCCCTGTGGGTTGTCCCAGAGCACCAGCTTTGAATTTACACTGGTCATCTATTTTATATATAGTAATATACGTTTCAATGCTATTCCCTCATATTGTTCCACTCTTGCCTTCTCCCACATAGTCCAAGAGTCTATTCTTTACTTCTGTATCTCCTTTGCTGTCCTGCATATAGGGTCATTGTTATCGTCTTTCCAAATTCCACATATATGCATTAATATACTGTATTGGTATTTCTCTTTCTGGCTTACTTCACTCTGTATAATAGGCTCCAGTTTCATCCACCTCATTAGAACTGACTCAAATGTGTTTTTTTTATAGCTGAGTAATATTCCATTGGAATGCAAAAATAGGAAGTCAAGAAACACCTGGAGTAACAGGCAAATTTGGCCTTGGAATATGGAATGAAGCAGGGCAAAGACTAAGTTTTGCCAAGAAAATGCACTGGTCATAGCAAACACCCTCTTCCAACAACACAAGAGAAGACTCTACACATGGACATCAGATGGTCAACACAGAAATCAGATTGATTATATTGTTTGCAGCCAAAGATGGAGAAGCTCTATACAGTCAGCTAAAACAAGACCGGAAGCTGACTGTGGCTCAAATCATGAATTCCTTATTGCCAAATTCAGTCTTAAATTGAAGAAAGTAGGGAAAACCACTAGACCATTCAGGTATGACCTAAATCAAATCCCTTATGATTATACAGTGGAAGTGAGGAATAGATTTAAGGGCCTAGATCTGATAGATAGAGTGCCTGAAGAACTATGGAATGAGGTTCGTGACATTGTACGGGAGACAGGGATCAAGACCATCCCCATGGAAAAGAAATGCAAAAAAGCAAAATGGCTGTCTGGGGAGGCCTTACAAATAGCTGTGAAAAGAAGAGAGGCGAAAA
>SJYT01066766.1:1565-26416 GCA_006410635.1 Cephalophus harveyi | reverse complement strand
GCTGAGTAATACTCCATTGTGTATATGTACCACAGCTTTCTTATCCATTCATCTGCTGATGGACATCTAGGTTGTTTCCATGTCCTGGCTATTATAAACAGTGCTGCGATGAACACTGGGGTACACGTGTCTCTTTCAATTCTGGTTTCCTTGGTGTATATGCCAGCATCGGGTTTTCTGGGTCATATGGCAGTTCTATTTCCAGTTTTTTTTTTTTTTTTTGATGATAGATGTTTTACTTTATTTTACTTTACAATTCTGTATTGGTTTTGCCATACATTGACATGAATCTGCCACGGGTGTATACAAGCTCCCAATCCTGAAGCCCCATCCCACCTCCCACCCCATATCCTCTCTCTGGATCATCCCCGTGCACCAGCCCCAAGCATCCAGTATCCTGTATCAAACATAGGCTGGCGCTTCATTTCTTACATGATAGTATACATGTTTCAATGCCATTCTCCCAAATCATCCCACCCTCTCCCTCTCCCTCAGAGTCCAAAAGTCCGTTCTAGACATCTGTGTCTCTTTTGCTGTCTCGCATACAGGGTCATCATTGCCATCTTTCTAAATTCCATATATATGTGTCAGCATACTGTATTGGTGTTTTTCTTTCTGCCTTACTTCACTCTGTATAATCGGCTCCAGTTTCATCCATCTCATTAGAATTGATTCAAATGTATTCTTTTTAATGGCTGAGTAATACTCCATTATGTATATGTACCACAGCTTTCTTATCCATTCATCTGCTGATGGACATCTAGGTTGTTTCCATGTCCTGGCTATCATAAACAGTGCTGCAATGAACACTGGGGTACATGTGTCTCTTTCAATTCTGGTTTCCTCGGTGTGTATATCCAGCAGTGGGATTGCTGGGTCATAAGGCAGTTCTATTTGCAGTTTTTTAAGGAATCTCCACACTGTTCTCCATAGTGGCTGTACTAGTTTGCATTCCCACCAACAGTGTAAGAGGGTTCCCTTTTCTCCACACTCTCTCCAGTTTTATCGTTTGTAGACTTTGATGGCAGCCATTCTGACTGGCAAGAGATGGTACCTCATTGTGGTTTTGATTTTCATTTCTCTGATAATGAGAGATGTTGAGCATCTTTTCAAGTGTTTGTTAGCCACCTGTATGTCTTCTTTAGAGAAATGTCTTTAGTTCATTGGCTCATTGTTTGATCAGGTTGTTTATTTTTCTGGTATTGAGCTGCATGAATTTCTTATATATTTTGGAGATTAATTCTTTGTCAGTTGCTTCATTTGCTATTATTTTGTTTTATTCTGAAGCCTGCCTTTTCACCTTGCTTATAGTTTCCTTTATTGTGCAAAAGCGTTTAGGTTTAATTAGGTCTCATTTGTTTATTTTTGTTTTTATTTCCATTCCTCTGGGAGGTAGATCATAGAGGATCTTGCTGTGATTTATGTCAAAGAGTATTCTGCCTATGTTTTCCTCTAACAGTTTTATGGCTTCTGGTCTTATATTTAGGCCTTTAATCCATTTTGAGTTTATTTTTGTATATGGTGTTAGAAAGTGTTCTAGTTTCATTCTTTTACAGGTGGTTGACCAGTTTTCCCCACACCACTTGTTATTTGAAACTGTCTTTTCTCCATTGTATATTTTTGCCCCCTTTGTCAAAGATAAGGTGTCCAAAGGGGCATGGATTTATCTCTGGGCTTTCTATTTTGTCCCACTGGTCTATATTTCTCTCTTTGTGCTAGTATCATACTGTCTTGATGACCGTAACTTTGTAGTATAGTCTGAAGTCAGGCAAGTTGATTCCTCCAGTTCCATTCTTCTTTCTCAAGATTGCTTTGGTTGTTCGAGGCTTTTTGTGTTTCCATATGAATTTTGAAACTACTTGTTTTAGTTCTGTGAAAAATACCATTGGTAGCTTGATAGGGGTTGCACTGAATCTATAGATTGCTTTGGGTAGTACACTCATTTTCACTATATTGATTCTTCCAATCCACAAACATGGTACATTTCTCCATCTATTTGTGTCATCTTTGATTTCTTTCATCAGTGTTTTATAGTTTTATATATATAGGTATTTTGTTTCTTTAGGTAAATTTATTTCTAAGTATTTTATTCTTTTCACTGCAATGGTGAATGGGATTGTTTCCTTAATTTCTGTTTTCTCATTAGTAGTGTATAGGGATGCAAGGGATTTCTGTGTATTAATTGCATACCCTGCAACTTTACTATAGTCATTGATTTTTTTTTTTTTTTGAAGTTGCTCAGTCGTGTCTGACTCTTTGCGACCCCATGGGCTGTAGCCTACCAGGCTCCTCTGTCCATGGGATTTTCCAGGCAATAGTCCTGGAGTGGATTGCCATTTCCTTCTCCAGGGGATTTTCCCAACCCAGGGATCGAACTTGGGTCTCCCGCATTGTAGACAGACGCTTTACTGTCTGAGCCACCAGGGAAATCCAGAGTCATTGATTAGCTCCAGTAATTTTCTGGTGGTATCTTTATGGTTTTTTATATAGAGGATCATGTCATTTGCAAACAGAGCTTTACTTCTTCTTTTCCAATCTGGATTCCTTTAATTTCTTTTTCTTCTCTGATTGCTGTGGCTAGGACTTCCAAAACTATGTTGAACAGTAGTGATGAGTGTGGGCACCCTTGTCTTATTGGTCATTTTAGAGGAAATGCTTTCAATTTTTTGCCATTGAGGATAATGTTTGTTGTGGGTTTGTCGTATATGGCTTTTATTATGTTGAGGTATGTTCCTTCAATGCCTGCTTTCTGGAGAGTTTTGATCATAAATGAGTGTTGAATTTTGCCAAAGGCTTTCTCTGCATCTATTAAGATAATCATAAGGCTTTTATCTTTCAATTTGTTAATGTGGTGTATCACATTGATTGATTTGTGAATATTGAAGAATCCTTGCATCACTGGGATAAAGCCCACTTGGTCATGATGTATGATCTTTTTAGTATGTTGTTGGATTCTGTTTCCTAGAATTTTGTTGAGGATTTTTGCATCTGTGTTCATCAGTGATATTGGTCTGTAGTTTACCTTTTTTGTGGCATCTTTGTCTGGTTTTGGTATTAGAGTGATGATGGCCTCATAGAATGAGTTTCGGAGTCTGCCTTCCTCTGCAATTTTCTGGAAGAGTTTGAGTAGAATAGGTGTTAGCTCCTCTCTGAATTTTTGGTAGAATTCACCTGTGAAGCCATCTGGTCCCAGGCTTTTGTTTGTTGGAAGATTTTTGATTATACCCTCAATTTCCTTTTTTGTGATGGGTCTGTTAAGATTTTTTATTTTTCCCTGGTTCAGTTTTGGAAGGTTATGCTTTTCTAAGAATTTGTCCATTTCTTAGAAATTGTCCACTTTATTGGCATATAATTGCTCATAGTAGTCTCTTATGATCTTTTGTATTTCTGTGTTGTCATTTCTCCATTTTGATTTCTAATTTTATTGATTTGATTCTTCTCCCTTTTTTTCCCTCTATTTCTGCTCTGATTTTTCAGAGCCTAACTCACCCAGGAGAAAGAAAAATCCTAATCCAATTGGCTTTAGTCATTCTCTCTCACCTAAGAAAGGACAGACATGGTAGGATATGATGATCAGAACAGGAATTTAAAACACCTGTGATTAATGTGCTATGGGTTCTAATGGATAAAGTAGACAGCATGCAAGAATTAGATGGGTGATGTAAAACTGAAAGATGGAAATCCCAAGAAAGAACCAAAAAGAAATGCTAGAGGTCATTTCATCAGAAACAAAGAATACCTTTGATGGGCTTATTCCTCAACTGGACACAGCTGAGGAAGGTATCTCTGAGAGTATTTATCAAGAGAATCCTCGAAAACCAAAAAGCAAAGAGAAGAGACTGAAAAAAGCCAGTACAGAATAACCAAGGACTTTGGAACAACTTAAAATAAATGTGGCCCACACATAATGGAAATACCAGCAAGAAAAGCAGGAAAGAAACAGAAGAAATATTTGAAATAAAAATGGCTGAGAATTTCCCTCAAACTAATGTCAGACACCAAACCACAGATTGAGGAATCTCAGAGAATACCAAGTAAGATAAATGCCCCAGAAACCTGTTTATGCATATCATTTTCAAAGGACAGAAAATCAAAAATAAAGAAAAATTCCTGAAAGCAGCCCAAGGGAAAAAGCACCTTACCTTTAGAAAAACAAAGTTAAGAATGATATCCAACTTCTCAGAAATCATACAAGCAAGTGGAGAGACATTCAGTGTTGGGAAAAATTAAGGCACAGTATGATCAAGGAACAACAAATAAATGGCAGAATTTAATTTTTTTCCTATAGAAGACAGCACCAGCTTTATTTTAGGAAATAATCACATGCAATGGAATAGGATTTTTTATTGTAATCAGAATGACCTTTTGATGTGCTGTGAAGCATGAAAGCAATGACTGAGTAAACTCAGCTGAAAAGCAGTACAGCACATAAAGAATAAAAGAGTAGAATTTAATTTTGAAAACTGACATAGATAATAAATAGAAAATTTCCAAAGTAAGAGAGAGAGCATAGTTGTGCTGGGTAGTGTGGGCTCAAGCCAGAAACCTGGGCTTCATCCTCACCCTCTTACCAGGGGCATGATCTGGGACAAGTTATTTAACATCTGAGTCTTGCTTTCTTAATTTGAAAAATGAGGATGATGGTGCCTACCTCACAGGGTTATTGGAGTTACTTCACAGCAGCAACATGAGTAACCTAAACCAGGCTGAGAATGTCTGCCATAGTAAGGCTTACATAAGAATTTGCCATACAAATAAATTTGATAATTTGGAACTTGATGTTTACCGTGGGATAGTGCTCAGTTGCATCCTACTCTTTGCAACCCCATGGACTGTAGCCCAGGAGGCCCCTCTGTCCATGGAATTCTCCAGGCAAGAATACTGGAGTGGGTTGCCATTTCTACTCCAGGGCATCTTCCTGACCCAGGGATCAAACCCACATCTCTTGAGTCTCCTGCATTGGCAGGTGGATTCTTTACCACTGAGCCACTTGGGAAGCCCCACCATGGGATTACTGCTATCCAGGTCTTTCCGTTCATCTTGTAACTTCCTGCTTTAGTTTCCTGCTGTTATTGATTACTCTCCTTGTCTGTCTCCTGTTTTGTTTTACTTATCCTTTTCTCATCTTCCCTACTATTTATTATTTCTGCTTCTATACCCCACATTTGTAACCGGAAGATGTCGTACCCAGCTCATCACTGGTGAACTCTATACTACTTCCTGCTGCCTCTGCTATTTAAAGAGCAGCAGATTCCTGGACCAGCATCACGTCATGGCAGCCTCAGTCGGGAGAGAGGATATGAAAGAACACTCTGTGAGGACTCTGTTAGCAGCCAAACCTCTCATGGGAGGCTTTGGAATCTTTGGTAAGTCAGAGTAAGGCTCATCTAAGGTCTCGTAGGGGACCATAAGCAAGTCACTATCTGTTTCTTCGTGTGCAAAATGAATCTCATAAGCTTGCTTTCCAGATTAAATTAGGCAAACATATTATGACTTTAACAGTATGGAGTTATTCCACTCTATGGGCACATGAAGAAGTAAACCACAGTGCTAAGAACTGCAACATGGTAAGGAAATGAAACAAAAAGCATTAGAGAATAAAAGGACCAAGAGGAGTGAATTCTTTGTGTTGGTGTTGTTCAGTTGCTAAGTCATGTTCAACTCTTTGCGACTCCATGGACTGCAGCACGCCAGGCTCCTCAGTCCTTCACTATCTCCCAGAGTTTGCTCAAGTGCGTGTCCACTGAGTCAGTGAAACTACCTAACCACTTCATCCTCTGCCATCCTCTTCTCCTTTGGCCTTTAATCTTTCCTAGCATCAGGGTCTTTCCCAATGAGTCAGCTCTTCGTATCAGATAGCCAAAGTTTCCATTGTTACATTGGTGTATCTAAGTGTGGATTCCTTTTTGTTTATCCTAACTTGGGATTTGTTGGGTTTCTGAGGATTCTGGGAAATTGTCAGCCTAATGTCTCTTCCTTATTCTACATCTCCTTCTGGTACTCCTTGTCAATATACCTGTAGTCCTTTTTGTTCCATCATACATGTCTGTTAACTACTCCTTGATAATTTTTCATCTCTTCACTGTGCTGTATTCTGATAAATTCTTCCAATCTAACTACTGACTCACTCATTAAGAATTCTTGGTAGAGACATTATTGTTTTGCCTTCATCAAGCTAAATAGGAGCCAATCAAGTGCAAATCATCACCCTTCACAGTGTAGGTTTTCATCGATTATCCACATTACTTTTCTGAGGCTCTCAGCCACAAAAGGGTCTCTGATATCACTTGCTACCTTGCTTGTACCTTAGGCTTGCCTCCTGATGCTCCTTTAAACCAATGATAAGCCACGAAAGATTAACAAATAGACACTTTCTAGGAAGCCATTGACTTTGACACTTGTCCACTTTTCTGAATTGTCTTATGGACTCCAAGATTTTTCCTTTACTTTCCTTTGAGCTAGGCAATGGATTTAAATGTCACAACTTTTTTTCCTGGCATTTTTAAGTGCATGGTAAGTGGTAGTGCCTCAGGTTAACCTATCCATCCTATTTGTCGAAATAGAAAGTAGGATATTCTTATTCATCTTTGTACTTACAGTGCTTAAAAGAGGTGCTTGGCTTATAGTTAACATTAAACAAATACATGTAATGAATCACTGAAAAGTGGATAATTCTGGCTGAAGATAAAATCATACACTTTTACACTTGTTATCTACATAAATGGATGCAACTTGATTTTTTTCTGGAATTGGATATACTTACAGTTAATGTTACAGTTTTGGACTTCCCTGGTAGTTCAGATGGTAAAGCGTCTGCCTACAATGCGGGAGACCTGGGTTCTATCCCTGGGTTGGGAAGACCCCCTGGAGAAGGAAATGGCAACCCACTCCAGTACTCTTGCCTGGAAAATCCCATGGATGGAGGAGCGTGGTAGGCTATAGTCCGTGGGGTCACAAAGAGTCGGACACAACTGAGCAACATCACGTTCACTTTCACATTTCACAGTTAATGTTTCAGATTTGTTAGGCTGATCTTACCTAAGGTGGTGAGAGGTTTTTAGGAGTGGTAAAAATAAAAAATGAAATAAAAACACGAGCAAATATTTTTCTTCCTAACCAAGAAAGAAGTAGTGTCACTCACTGGCAAATACAATAATTTTTTCTATTTTTGGAATCAATATCAGACTATTTATAATTTACATAATTTAAAATCACAGAATAATGCTTAAATACTTACATTTAGCACTAGTTTACTCTTCTCAATCACTTCCTCTAAAGTCTCATTGGTTTCCTCTTTCCACAAGGTAATAAAAGTGTTAATTTCTTGGGCTACTGAAGGATCAGGACTCCCATCACATTGAATGTAGTGTTTCCACTGTGGAACAAAAATGCTTGCAAGTTCTCACTGATGAAAATTCAACCAAAGATTAAATTACTAGTTTTCCAATTCAGGCAAAAAACATATTACAATTTTAGTTACTTGAAGATGTCTCTAAAACACCCAAATATCTCTTCATCAATATAACTTATAAACTTCAATAATTCAAATAAATAGAAATTATATCTACTGTCACATTTTACTTTTAAAACAGTGTTTTTGAGATAATTTTGTTTTGCTTTCCTTGCTAATCATATAGCTCCTGTCTTTACACAAGTTTAACATTTGGGTTAATTTATATTTCTCAAATTATTACTATTAATCGCCATGTCATTTTCGTATGTCATTCCATTCATTGTGTAGTCTATGCAAACTCTACATTTGTAATCATATTGTGTGTGTGTGTGTGTGTGTGTGACTTGTTCAGTCATGTATGACTCTTTGCGACCCCATGGACCGAAGCTCACCAGGCTCCTCTGTCTGTGGAATTCTTCAGGCAAAAATACTGGAGTGGGTTGCCATTTCCTTTTCCAAGGGATCTTTCTGACCCAAGATCGAACCTGGGTTTCCCACATTGCAGGCAGATTCTTTACCGTCTGAACCACCAGAGAAACCCAATCATATTGTGATTACAATTTTTTTGCTTTAAGTTATACTATAATCTTTGCCATATTATTACAGTTTTTCCTTTTTAACCACTGATATTGTTTCCAAAGCTGCACTGTTTTGAACAACACTTGATTGCCTCAGGGTCAAACTTTTTATATTTTAATTTAGGATAATTTCCTCAATATAAATTCCCCAAAATTAAATCAGAGTCAAAGGATATAAAAATGTCAAGGATCTTATTGACAAATAGATTTCTAAAAAGCTATATGAATTTAATTTGCTCAAGCAAATGAGAGAGATCTGTCAGATTAAATTTTTTATAGACACATTTAAAGTTTCCTGTTATTAAGATGGATATCGGATTATAACTCCTTCTTATGGTATAAAAGTATTAGCTAAAAAAATAAAATCAGTCTTACCTGGGAAAGGAATCTATTGTCTCGTTTCAATTTCTCTGCTTCAGGAAAACATGCTTCTAATAAATAAAGTTCTTCAAGCTCTTCATTTCTCCTTTCTAGATCCTGTTTCATGGGGATAGATACATTGATCTTTTTTTAATTTCAGCTTTGTATTTTGTAAGTAGCATCTAAAATTTACTGAATATTTAATTTCAAGATAAATACTACAGTTAGTTTAAATGTAACTGATATTTCTAAAAGGTTTCATCTGAAACAGTGGTGTATATAGTGTGATATGCAGCCTCCAGGTGGATCCTCCAAATTCTTTCGGGATCAGTGAGGTCAAATCTATTTTAATGACAATACTATGACTTTATTTGCTCTTTTTGCAGGGTACACATTTGCAAGATGGTGTAAAATTGCTGGTGCCTTTGTTCAAATCAAGGCACAAACAAGCTTTATTAGTGGTCATATTCTTCAGGGGAGAAGGGTGATAAGTAGCCAGGTTCACATAAGAATGACCTGATGAAGAAGTAAAAATTATTAATTGTATTAAATGTAAAAACTTAAGTATATGTCCTTCGATATTCTGTGTGGTAAGATGGGAAGAATGCATAGAGCACTTTTGCCGCATATCAAAGAACAATGCTATCTTGAGAAATAAACATCTGTGCAACTGTTTGAGTACTTTGGCAGACCTTCTGTCAGAAATGAATGAACTGACCATGTCACTTTCAGGAAATACTGCTGCCCTTGATAAAATTCAAGCTTTCAAATAAAAATTTGAATTTTAGAAAACCTGTATCCACTACTAGGGAGCCTGACAGTTTCCCGATCCTTAAAACCTTTTCCTGTTTGGCTGGAGTTGACACTAATGCATGTGATCTTTTTGATAACGAATTATAAGAATACATCAACATTTGGAAGCAAATAATTCAGTGAACCATTTTTTTCCAAGCTATCAAGTCATGATGTTGCAAAATCATGTGTCAATATAAGATTTATTCAGAGTATAAAAACAGATCAACATTTTAGTGTAACAGAGTACATAAAGTTCATTTCTTTGGTTTCAGATTCCACGTTAAGATGCTACCACCTATTGAGTTTCAGTATAGTATCAAGGCAAGAATCCACAATCATCTGAAAGGCTGTTACAATATTTCTCCTTTTTCCAACTATCTATATGAAGCCAAATTTTCTTTCTTTATATTTACTTCAATCAAAACAACACACACTGTAACAGATGGAATAATGAAGTAAGGAGGCGATCCAGAAGGGCTTCCCAGGTGGCACTAGTGATAAAGAACCTGCCTGCCAATGCAGGTTAGACGTAAGGGATTCAGGTTAGATCCCTGGGTTGGGAAGATCTCTTGAAGGAAGGCATGGCAACCCACTCCAGTATTCTTGCCTAGAGAAATCTCATGGACAGAGGAGTCTGGCAGGCTGCAGTCCATAGGGTCGCAGAGTCGGACACGACTGAAGTGACAGCATACATATGAGATCCAACTGTCTTTTGTTAAGTCAGACATTAAAGAGCTTTAAGAGATATAAACAATGCCACTCATTTCCCTAATTTAAATATATATTTATGTGGTAATAGATGTTAACTAGATTTATTGTGGGATCATTTCACAATACATACAACTATTGAATCATTATGTCATACATTTGAAACTAATATAATTTTATAACTCAATAAATACTGCAATTGCTTTTTTCTTTAAGTATGTTTAATGTGTTTACTTTTTAATTCATGTTTACATTTAACAATGTCTAATCTCTATTAATACAATAAATATCTTGAAATTTGTTTTAATTTCTAATATGATAAATATTTATACATATAAACCATCTAAACAAAAACTTCTTGGGGATCTTCACTTTTTAATAGCAATGAGGCTTTGTCCTGAGATTAAAAGGTCTCAGCACTACTGATTCAATAATGAAGAAATGTGGTGAAAAAGAGAAGTGAAATTTTAAAAGGAGAGGTAGAATTTGAACATTTTTTGGTTCCTATATTTAATTATCCATAAGATAGATTGAGAATAATAACTTAATGGTTATAAGCATGAGCTCTGAAGCAAGACTACTTCTATCTAAGTCTTGGCTATGAAATTTATTAGCTGTTTAATCTGTCCATATTCCCCAATTTCCTCATCTGTGAAATGTGGGTAATAATTTACCCACCATAACTTTATGGTAGGATCAAATGAGTTAAATCAGTTCATACAGGCCTAAATATTATGGGTATCTATGGAAGAGGATGATATTAAATGGCCAAATAGATCTGATTGCTGTTGTTTTACTTTCTAAGTCATGTCTGACTTTTTGTGACCCAGTGGACTGTAGCCCACCAGGCTACTCTATCCATGGGATCTCCCAGGCAAAAATACCAGAGTGGGCTGCATTTCCTTCTCCAAAATAGATCTGATAGCCACATAGTTTGTCTTCAGTAATAATATCATTAATGTTTACTTACTTTTGCTTCAAGTTTTTGCAATTTTTCATTCTCAATTCGTTGTATTTCAAGTCTTTCCATTTCTTCTTTTTCATATTTCACACGTGCTTCTTCTAAAGAACAACAGCAAGAAAATTTTTTAATCTGTTTTTAAGCACTTAAAGTGACTTCAAATATTTACGATATAGTGGTGGTAGAATACTAGATATAAGTCACAGCCTTTATCATGTGGTAGAAATAAAGCTGCGAGATGTCTTTCAAAAAAAACACACAACTCTCAAAATCTCTGGCCCACAATTATATTTCTCTTTTCCAAAAAGTTTATAGCAATCTAATAATGATTTTAATAAATGAAAAGTGACAGATCTATCATGGGTAATTAAGAAGAAATAAAATCTTCAGATTTCCATAATCTTGTGACATCCACACCATCAGAAGTAACTACCTAAATTTTGCTTTCACTGTTAAAAAATAAAACATGAAATATACATTAAAGAATAAGAGTTTAACCCAAAATAATAAAACATTCCCCAAGTAGTAGGTCCTGATACTGTATTCTTATCATAAATCACCTAAAGGATTTATAGGATTATTAATAAAAAATCAACTTGGAAACTAATGTGCTGGTGGTGCTCAGTTGCTAAGTCATGTCTGACTCTTTGTGATCTCATGGACTGTAACCCTGCCAGGCTCCTCTGTCCATGGGATTTTCCAGGCAAAAATACTGGAGTGGGTTGCCATTTCTTCCTCCAGGGGATCTCAAACCTGCGTCTCTTGCATTGGTAGGCAGATTCCTTACCACTAAGCCATCTGGGAAACTAAGGACAGACATTTAAAACCCAGTATGAATCAACAGATGTTCTTCATGTTAAAAGCTACAACTATCTGAACTATTCAGATTTTTAAAGTCACTTTTCGGTATTTTAAATGACCAAATTTTTATTAATTTCTACCTGACATTCTTTAACAAATGGAAATCCTCTTTAAATTTGACAAAGAGATATTATTACACTGTAAGAACTTAGGCTGCTCTATGTGTTTCTTGCTAGTATATATTTCCCATATTTAATTTGAGTTTAAGAATTCTTACTGCACAGTCAGCACCAAAGCTCTCAATTTAATCAGTAAGTAATGATATAAACACTTTAAGATAGGATTGCCATATTTAGCAAATAAAAATATAGGATGCTCAGATGAATTTGAATTTCAGATAAATAATGGGCTTTTTTTTGTTTCAAGTATATACTAAATATCGCATGGGTAAATTATCCCAAATTATCCATTGTTTATCTGAAATTCAAATTTAACTGGGCATCCTGTATTTTATCTGGCAACTCTCCTTCAAGATATATCTGATTCAAATGTATTCTTTTTAATGGCTGAGCACAGAACAGTCTTTCGGACTGTGGGAGAGGGCGAGGGTGGGATGATTTGGGAGAATGGCATTGAAACATGTATAATATCATATATGAAATGAATCACCAGTCCAGGTTCAATGCATGATACTGGATGCTTGGGGCTGGTGCACTGAGATGACCCAGAGGGATGGTATGGGGAGGGAGGAGGGAGGGGGGTTCAGGATGGGGAACACATGTATACCTGTGGTGGATTCATGATGATGTATGGCAAAACCAATACAATATTGTAAAGTAATTAACCTCCAATTAAAATAAATAAATTTATATTAAAAAAAGATATATCTGAAAGTGATTGGTGGGTATGCTTTAAAAAATAAACAGCTACTATAAAACACTGTTGTTTAGTTGCTAAGTTATGTCTGACTCTTTTGTGACTCCATCGACTGTAGCCCACCAGGCTCCTCTGTCCATGGAATTTCCCAGGCAAGAATACTGGAGTGGGATGCCATTTCCTTCTCCAGGGGATATTTCTGACCCAGGGATCAAACCTGTGTCTTCTGCATTGCAGGAAGATACTTTACCACTGAGCTACCAGGGAAGCCCATTATTAAACATTAAATTCATTAAAAAGAATACATTTGAATCAGTTCTAATGAGGTGGATGAAACTGGAGCCTATTATACAGAGTGAAGTAAGCCAGAAAGAAAAACACCAATACAGTATACTAACGCATATATATGGAATTTAGAAAGATGGTAATGATAACCCTGTATGCGAGACAGCAAAAGAGACACAGATGTATAGAATAGTCTTTTGGACTCTGTGGGAGAGGGAGAGGGTGGGATGACTTGGGAGAATGGCATTGAAACATGTATAATATCATATAAGAAAAGAATCGCCAGTCTAGGTTCGATGCAGGAAACAGGATGCTTGGGGCTGGTGCACTGGGATGACCCAGAGAGATGGTATGGGGAGGGAGGTGGGAGGGGGGTTCAGGATTGGGAACACGTGTACACCCGTGGCGGATTCATGTTGATGTATGTTTACTTTACAACTTTACATGTTGTAAAGTAAAAAAATAAAATCTGAAAAAAAAAACATTAAATTCAAAAAATCAAAAAGTTTGAAAATTGTCTTTAAAAAGTATTGACTGGATGACAGAAACGCCAACCTATTGTTAGCATTACCTGCATATGAAAATAATTACCACTGTGTGTCTTATACCTTCCTCTTTTTGTCGTTTCTCCTCTTCCTCTTGTATCTGCTTCAACCGGTCAGCTTTGGTGATTTTCTTTTTCTTACTGCCAGACTTAATAAAGGTCACAACTTTTAAAAAGGTTATTAACATGTACACAAACTACTTAAAAGCACTTTTACTTCCATGAATCTAGTCCTCTATTTACTCAAATAAGACTGCCTATTAAGTGCAAAGTCTTGACTCAGGGCCTTAAGGACAAAATACAGAAACAGTAGGAAAATTAGCATATAAATTACTCAAAGGCAAAATTGACATTGACAAGTATATACCATTTAATTCTATCATTCCCAGGTTTCACATCTTTTAAGTGGTGTTAAATAAAATCTCACTTCATTTTTGTAAGGATTAAAGTAAAATATATGTAAAAATGTATTTAACACTGCCACATGTTTATAAAAATTAATTTTTTTATGACTAACAAGTATAAAGAGTTATTTTGCAAGTCTGGAGTAAGGAGAAATTATTTCCAAAAGCTGAAGTCAAGTAAAATTTGTATAGAACAGCTAGCTTGTAAGTCTGTGCCCCAAGGATTTTAATATTTAGTATTAAAAGGGAAGATACCCCTAGGAACGGAAATGCAGGCATAAGCTATAGAGTTGGGAGAGGACTGGAATGGCCCTGGGAAAAGACCCCAAGAAGAGGAAACAATGGACTCCAGAATGGAAAAGAAGGCCAGAGCGTAAGCCATGGAGATTGGACATTATTCTTAAAGAACTGGGAACCCCCGAGAAGTTTTTGAGAAGATCTGTGGCTATTATCTTGAAAACTAACCTGGTATTGGGGGGGGGGGGATAATTATAAAGCTACCATCATTTTGGTGACTATTAACAACTTATAAAGTTGTGATACCGGAAATGCAGATGGAGGATGGATCCAATAAATATTGTATAAGCTAACTTATTTGATAATGATTAAAGCTGGAGGCAAGAAGAGGAAAGGAGTCAGAGAAGAGTCAGAAAGGAAGAACAGTAGTCCAGAAGATGCAAATTAGAAAGAGGAACTGTTTAGAGAATTTATATATAATTAGTATAAAATGCTGGTGGAGCTTCCAGGCAAGGCTTGCAGGCATTGAAATTGAAGAACTGAGGTGCAGCAGAGAGATCAGGATTACAGAATACAGATTTGAGAACTACCTTGATGATGACCCCCTCCCCTCCATTTTCCCTACAGGAGAGTATAGAAAAAGAAGAGCACCGTTTAAATTTAGAAATCAATTGTGTGGCTAATCCTTGGGATATACAGACTCTTGGATGACCATCTTCTCTTTTTGGCTCACCTACTGCAGAATGCACCATCGGAATCTACAACCCACTAGCCCTGTTACTTTTCCACCATTCATCAATCCCCTCTTCCCATACTGTCACTTCTTACCCCAGTTAGATTTCACAGTTCATCACCATTATCACTAACATATATCTCCACCTCCCCTATGTTCCTCTCCCTCTGAGAAGTTCAGCTGGCAAATTCCTAGTTCTAGTTAAACTCAATTCTTCTTTTATTCTGTGCTAGCCATAGGGGCAGCTGAACCTTATCAGAGAAAAATACATGAGTTCAAATTTGTGAGCACAAATTTTAAACAGGCTCTAAGCACCATCCAGTATACCTCATGCGAAGAGTTGACTCATTGGAAAAGACCCTGATGCTGGGAGGGATTGGGGGCAGGAGGAGAAGGGGACAACAGAGGATGAGATGGCTGGATGGCATCACCGACTCGATGCACATGAGTCTGGGTGAACTCCAGGAGTTGGTGATGGACAGGGAGGCCTGGTGTGCTGTGATTCATGGGGTCACAAAGAGTCTGACACAACTGAGCAACTGAACTGAACTGAACTGAACTGATTTCATTCTCCTCACTCTGCAAACTTCCAAAATCCTCTTCTCTTTCCTACTCTCAAGTGTTGACCTTACCTCTGAACATCACTAGAAACCTTAAGAGTGTAACAGTGTTAGCTGCTCAGTTGTGTCTGACTCTTTGCTACCCTATGGACAGTAGCCCACCAGGCTCCTCTGTTCATGGAATTCTCCTGGCCAGAATACTGGAGTGCCCTTCTCCAGGGGATATTCCCAACCCAGAGATTGAATCTGGGTTTCCTACATTGCAGGTAGATTCTTTACCATCTGAGCCACCTGGAAAGCCCAACTTTAAGAATACACACCAAATCTTTGAACCTACCTCTATCTCTGCCTTCCTTCCTGTTATCCATGGATAGACTGTATGTACCTTTTGCTACTGAAGGCTGCATCTCCCACTTTTACACTGAATCCTACCCCTTACTATTTAAGATTTGGCTCCTGTAATTAACACCTCTCAATCTTGTCCGCCTCTTTGCAACACCATGGACTATGTAATCCATGGAATTCTCCAGGCCAGAATATTGGAGTGGGTAGCCTTTCCCTTCTCCAGGGCGTCTTCCCAACGCAGGGATCAAACCCAGGTCTCCCACAATGCAGGCGGATTCTTTACCAGCTGAGCCACCAGGGAAGCCCCAATTAACATCTCTAGTTATTCACAGATTTCTCCCTCCCTTTTACTTCCTACTCTCTTTTGCTCCAATGCTGTTACCTTTTATATCAGACTGCCTAAAGGGAGTTGCCCACTGTTTCTACGTCCCCATTTTCTGCATGCTCCATTCCAATCAGGCTTTCATTTCTGTTGTACCATTTAAGCCTCTCTTGTCATGGAAGCTTAAGATTGTCATGTTTCCAATGACAATAGCCACTTTTCAGCCCTCATTTTGTCATCGTCATTTGACAAAGTTTTCTTTCTCCATCTTGAAATATTTTCTTCATTAGGCCATCAGGTTGATACTGATTTTGCTTCCTCCCCCTCTTCTTAGACTTCTTTTCTGGCTTCTCCTCCTCAGATGCAGTTGATCAGTAACTTTTAAAATTGTGTGTTCATATCCCTAAAAGAATTTTGAAAAGCTATGTACTCATTCAGACATTTTTAAGCTGACACTGAAAACTTTTAACCACAAGTTTAAATATGCAAAAGAAAACTGTAACCCTGGGATTTCTTTGGAAGGAATGATGCTAGAGCTGAAACTCCAGTACTTTGGCCACCTGATGCGAAGAGTTGACTCATTGGAAAAGACTCTGATGCTGGGAGGGATTGGGGGCAGGAGGAGAAGGGGACGACCGAGGATGAGATGGCTGGATGGCATCACTGACTCGATGGACACTAGTCTGAGTGAACTCCGGGAGTTGGTGATGGACAGGGAGGCCTGGCGTGCTGCGATTCATGGGGTCGCAAAGAGTCGGACGTGACCGAGCGACTGAACTGAACTCTTTTAAATATTATATCCATCATTATTTAAAATTTACCCAATGAATCTGCATAATGTAGTGATTTAATGGCCAATTTCAATTAAAAATATGAATAAGCTTTTTTTTTTAAATAAAAGTTTTCTAATCCTTTTTTCTTTGATTTTCATATTTCCATTCCACTTACCTTACAGAATCTTACCCTACTATAATACACTTGAAAAACTTTTGCTGATTTTCTTTGACTGCAGCCCACCAGGCTCCTCCATCCATGGGATTTTCCAGGCAAGAGTACTGAAGTGGGGTGCCATTGCCTTCTCCTCCTAAAGCCTAGCCCTAAGCAATAAAGTTGGCTCTTGAGAGTCCCTTGGACTGCAAGGAGATCCAACCAGTCCATCCTAAAGGAAATCAGTCCTGAATATAAATTGGAAGGAATGATGCTGAAGCTGAAACGCCAATACTTTGGCCACCTGATGCGAAGAGCTAACTCATTAAGACCCTGATGCTGGGAAAGATTGAAGGCAGGAGGAGAAGGGGACAACAGAGGATGAGACGGTCGGATGGCATCACCAACTCAATGGACATGAGTCCGAGTAAACTCCGGGAGTTGGTGATGGACAGGGAGGCCTGGTGGGCTGCAGTCCTTGGGGTGAGAAAGTCAGACACGACTGAGTGACTGAACTAAACTGCAGCAATAAAGCCATAAGTCATGGTTTGTGGGGCTGATGCACATTACAAGAAATAATTATCACCATTAAAATCTTCCAAGTACCACTTAAATTCACATCATCTTCCCCCCAGGTAGCAGATGCCATTCTTGGGGAAATGCCGGGACACACAGCCCTCAGGTCCCCGGGTTGAAGAGCACGTGAAAATCCCCACCCTGCTCTGTGAAGGGCTACACGCTCCTGTGCAGAAAAGCCTTTATGGCTGGAACCCCAGTGAAAGGTTCCACCCTTCCTGCTTCTGGAAAGGTCCACGTGGTGGAACAGTGTCAGAGAGCCATCGCCCTCCAACGATTTTGGGGAGAGACCATCAGGGCTCACATCCTGACGAGGACCCCTTCCAAGGCCTTGGGACAGAGTTGAAAATGAAAACTCTAAGGTGAGGGAGTTAGAGAAGGCGAGGTTTGGGAAAAAAAAGCGAGACCAGCACTCGACAGGGAAGGGAGAAGGGGCAGCAGTCAGATCAGCGGGCTGCTGCGCCAGGTCAGGAAGAGGGTGGGTACACAGAGAAGCATCTGTGTGCGGAGATGCGTCGTTGTGAGGGGGTCTGTTTTCCTCATGATTACTTTGATTAGTTAGCTTTCAACAACTAGGGTAAGGAATTCCTGAGACCAGCTGGAGACTGGGATCGGCTGGGAGCTGAACGTAGCCAGTCTTAATGTCCATTCCTTTCTTTGGGGGAGAAAGTTCTTTATTCTGTGTAGAATTGGGCGGGGGGTGGCTGGAGGGGAGTTTTGACTCCAGGCTCTCCTGAGCCTGTAGCTTTCCTTCAGAAACCACAGTCGTGTCCTTGGGGGAGCTGGAGCCAACAGCTCGGCGGCGTCTCTGCCCTGCCCTGATCTGCTGAAAAGCTGGGATCTGAACTTGTGCGCCAGTTGGGTCCAAGATCCATACTCTTCCCCACCATGACCTGCGTCTAACTGTCTAGTAACAGAGTTTTAACATCAATGCATACTTCTTATGGTGAATCCCACGGAAGAGTTTTCCATTTCACTCCCTGACTCTCTCAAGCTCCTCTGAGTGTCTCTTTGGCCCTGAATGACTGTCCTGGGACTGCTTTTTCCCAGAGCCGCAAGCACACAGGGAATGAAGGGACAAGGACTAACATAAGGAGACTGGGCCGGGAGTCCAGCTACAGACGGCGCTGCCGGCCCTCCCTCTGTTTCTGTAACTGCCGCCGCTGACCTTCAGCTCCCCTGAAAGGGGTTCAGGGGAGAGAAGAAATATGGGGTCTGTGCCCGGGGGAAAATCTGAAAGACAAGTCTTCAGACGGGTATTGTCAGGAGCCGATTTTATGAGCCCAATTCTTATATCTCTCCGTATCTAGAAAAGCACCAGAATCCTTCACGGTGACGACGGCTCCTCGTGACTAGCAGAGGCTTCGTAATATTAGCATTAATAGAAATCTTCTGGAAAGATATGTGCTGGATTGCATGTATCTCCCCCTTCACCAGAAATCATACATATACTGACCTTTCCCCCCTACCTCTTTGGTCCAGTTTCTCAGAGCTGTCTGATGTGCTGTCTCCCAGACTGAGGGCCTCATTTTGCCCCAAATAAAACTTGGCTCTCAGCTCTTAACACTGCACATTTTTTTGTCTGACGGGAGGAAGCTGAGAAAAGTGCCAGCCATTCAGATGCGCTTTGCTTCTTTACTCTGCACATCCAGACTGAGGGCCCCATTTTGCCCCAAATAAAACTTGGCTCTCAGCTCTTGCACTGCACATTTTTTTGTCTGACGGGAGGAAGCTGAGAAAAGTGCCAGCCATTCAGATGCGCTTTGTTTCTTTACTCTGCACATTTCTGCTCCCCTCTGCACCCACACCTTCCCTGAAGACCCCTTGGAGTCTCTCTGTTTAAATTAAAGAAGTCACTGCCTGCCCAGCAACCAAGCAAGGAAGTGAGGAGCTGGCATGATGATGAGACAATAGAATGGCCCAGCTTTCCCCCTGGCATCCGAGGCCCGTGTCCCTGGCCCCCAGTTGGAGAGACGTTGGTTAGAAGAACCAGACGGGAACGACACCACCACTCACTGCGTGACTTTGGGCAAGTGGCCTAACTTCTCTGAGCCTCAGTGTCATCTGCCTGAAACACACGTATCAGGGATACACAGGGTATCACAGGCGAGGCAAAGTTTGGAAGAAATGTATAAAAGGGATTTGCAACATCTGGCCCAGAGAAGACACTCACCAAAACAACAAAACCAGGCAGCTGCTCTTAGTGACGAGTTCCTTTATTTGACAGGTGGTGGCAAAATTCCCACAGCACAGCCAGATGGCAAAGGGAAGCCCTGGCGGCCACCCCATAGCGGCGTGGAATCCCGACATGCTCACCTCCCTGTAGTCTGACAGTACAAACAAGGTCCTGATTAACTTTGCCAGAGATGTTTCTAATTTAAACTGAATGCTGTTGGACAGCTCATCCTGTCAGGGAGAGGAGCATAACCATCACTGACCTTTTCAAACAAAGCTAATTGCTCAGGTTTTAAGGTTACAGAGCTGAAATTTTGCCATATATTGATCCAGGAGCGCAAAGTTTCTTCCTAATTTCTAATTTCCCCTAGAGGAGAAAACAGGAATTTGCCTTGATGGAGCTCATCTTCTCTGGGAGGAACACAGCTATTTAGAAACTTTCTGTTACCAAATCCGCTTGGCCAGCAACTTCCTTGCAGGTCCAGTGGTTAAGACTCTGCCTTCCAGCGCAGGGGGTGTGGGTCCATAGCTAAGACTTCGCCCTCCAGCGCAGGGGGAGCGGGTTCGATCCCTGGTTGGGGACTAAGATCCCACATGCCTCACGGCCAAAACACCAAAATATAAAACAGAATCAGTGCTGTAACCAATCTGGACACTTGGCCAATGATGCAGCCTCCTTTCTCAGCTGAAGAGTCTAATCTCACTACTCAGGTTTTCAGAGTCAATAAATGCATGTTACTGTATGGCCTGGTGGGCCAGGCCACGTGCTGGGCTCAGCAGACGGTGAGCCAGTCCTTGCAAGCAGAGGGGAGAGACGGCTACGAATCGACAGTTGATGCAAACGGAGGAGGCGGCCTGTGCTGCTACCGGGAAGAACCAGGGCTGGCGAGTGGGCTGAATGGGCGCCCCTCCAGGCAAGGAGAAGCGGGGGCCTTGTCTCTGCGGGATTTAAAAGTGACTCAGTCTGCTTTTTATTGTCACCAAACGCTGGAAACCCCAAACATTATTGGTGATAAACGCTCCTCCCTTAATGGACAGACTGTCTCCCCACGGTTCAGGTATCCAGGAGATGAGAAAGACGGACCAGATCACTCAGGTAAGGACTCCCAGAAGATGCGCAACTTGAACTTAAGCTGGGGTGGGCAGGAGAGCAGCAGGTATGCAGGCAAGGCTGCAGGGGCGGGGGTGCTATTGATGAAGAAAATAAGGATTCAGACAGATTCTATTTTAACTTTTACAGATACAGAAAATGGGAAATCTAGTTTATATTAAAAAGCAAATGAAATAGGTTATAGCTATATCATGCAATTTTTCAAATTCTTTCCACAACAAGACGCCAAAAATTATATTGACTTGCCAAAAAAATTACTTCTACAATAATCACTAATTTTTGTGATGATGTTCTTATTTTTCTTAAAAGTATTACTACATATGTATATATTCCTAAACAATATAGTTTTCTTACTTTTGAATTTTACATAAATCAAATTCTATTTTATAAATACAACTGTAATTTATTAGCTTATTGTCATTAAGTATATGTAACAAAAAATTACCATTTTAACCATTTTTTAGTGTGCAGGTCAGTGGCATTAAGTACATTCACATTGCTGTACAACACTCACCACCATTCACCTCCAGAACTTTTTCATCATCCCAAACTAAACTCTGTATCCTTAAAACATTGACTCCCAGCTGTGCCTACAATCCACCCCCTATCGATCACCGTCTTACTTTCTGTATTTATGAGCTTAATTACTCTAGATATTTTCTATAAGTAGAATAATACAATATTTATCCTTCTGTGTGATTTACTTCTTTAGATACAAATTGTGGTTTGAAAGATTCATCCAAGGGGGGCTATAGCTGCAGCTGTGTATTTTCATTGCTGAATAGTAACTCATTATTTGTCCATTCTTCTACTGATTGATACTGGATGGTTTCTAGTTTGTCACTATCATGAATAGTGCTGCTATAAACTTTTAAGTGTATGTATCGTGGTGTCCACACAGGAGTTTCTCTAGTGTATACACCTAGAGGTAAAACTAGTGGGTATGTGTATTTTCAATGTAGTTAAAATTGAATTTTCCAGAGTAATTATTCCAATTTACACTCCCATAATCATTATCCTGGTCAATATTTGTTAATATCAGTATTTTGCTACTCTGGCAGTTTTTTGTTTAAAATACAGATAACGCTTATCAGGCTAAGGAAGTGCCCTATAACCTATTAAGGTACAGTAATTGAATTTCTAACTCAATCTAATTTTATTAATTTAATTTCTTACATTAAACCAATTCTGTCTCCCTGAGATAAGCTGAATTGGGTCATGATTTTTTATCATTCTATATACTGCCAATTGAGCATACTAATATTTTGTCAGTAAGAAATTTTGCATTTATATTCGTGAAATGAATTTCTATTTTCCTTTCCATACTATTCCCAGGTTAGCCAGGTAACTTAAAATGAAAGAGGAATGTTTTCTCTTTTTCCATGCTCTAGAATAATTTGTAACAAAATGAAATAATTAATCTTTGAATGAAGAACAAGATACCAAAGACTTACAGACCTAGGATTTTCTTTCTGGGAAAATCTGAAGCCACTAATATAAGTTCTTACATGATTCTATTTTCCTTTCCATACTATTCCCAGGTTAGCCAGGTAACTTAAAATGAAAGAGGAATGTTTCCTCTTTTTCCATGCTCTAGAATAATTCGTAACAAAATGAAATAATTAATCTTTGAATGAAGAACAAGATATCAAAGACTTACAGACCTAGGATTTTCTTTCTGGGAAAATCTGAAGCCACTAATATAAGTTCTTACATGATTATAGGACTTTCAGGTTTTCTACTTCTTCATGAAACAGCTTAAGAATTTTTTTTTTCTATTTGTCTAATTCATCTAAATTTTCTAATTTATTGGCATATAAAGCTCTTCAAATTATGTCATTTATTGTTAAACTCATGTCTCTCTTTTCATTTCTAAAACAGGCATACTCTGGAGATACTGCAAGTTTGGTTCCAGACCACCACAGTAAAGTGACTATTGCAATATTCGAAGTCACAAATATTCGGGTTTCCCAGTGCATATAAAAGTTATGTTTATACTATACTGCAGTCTATTAAGTGCACAATTGCATTGTCTAAAAAAAGGTATGCACCTTAACTTAAAAATACTTCATTGCTAAAAAAAATGCTGACCATCATCTTAGTACGTGATAGGAATCAATAATGTATTTTTTTTTTAAGATTTTTAAGATTTTCTTCAGTTCAGTCACTCAGTCGTGTCTGACTCTTTGAGACCCCATGAACCGCAGCACACTAGGCCTCCTTGTCCATCACCAACTCCTGGAGTCTGCCCAAACCCATGTCCATTGAGTCAGTGATGCCATCCAACCATCTCACCCTCTGTCATCCCCTTCTTCTCCTGCCCTCAATCTTTCCCAGCAACAGGGTATTTCCAAATAGTCAACTCTCTGCATCAGATGGCCAAAGTATTGAAGTTTCAGCTTAAACATCAGTCCTTCCAGTGAACACCCAGGACTGATCTCCCTTAGGATGGACTGGCTGGATCTCCTTGCAGTCCAAGGGACTCTCGAGTCTTCTCCAACACCACAGTTCAAAAGCATGAATTTTTCAGCACTCAGCTTCCTTTATAGTCCAACTCTCACACCCATACATGACCACTGGAAAAACCATAGCCTTGACTAGATGGACCTTTGTTGGCGAAGTGATATCTCTGCTTTTTAATATGCTGCCTAAGTTGGTCATAACTTTCCTTCCAAGGAGTAAGCATCTTTTAATTTCATGGGTGCAGTCACCATCTGCAGTGATTTTGGAGACCAGAAAAATAAAGTCAGCCACTGTTTCCCCATCTATTTGCCATGAAGTGATGGGACTGGATGCCATGATCTTCGTTTTCTGAAAGTTGAGCTTTAAGCCAACTTTTTCACTCTTCTCTCACTTTCATCAAGAAGCCATTTAGTTCTTCTTCACTTTCTGCCATAAGGGTGGTGTCATCTGCATATCTGAGGTTATTGATATTTCTCCCGGCAATCTTGATTCCGGCTGGTGCTTCCACCAGCCCAGCGTTTCTCATGATGTACTCTGCATATAAGTTAAATAAGAAGGGTGACAATATACAGCCTTTAGCAAGTCATAATCATTCTGCTGGTGGAGGATTTGAAATATTGCAATTACCAAAATGTGACACAGAGACATGAAGTGAGCAAATGCTGTTGGAAAAAATGGCACCAATAGACTTGCTTGACACAGGCTGCCACAAACCTTCAATTTGTAAAAATGCAGAATCTGTGAAGTGCAGTAAAGCATGATAAAATAAGAAATGCTTGTATTGATTATATATGCCATTTGTTCTTGATAAAATTTACCAGAGAATTGTTAATTTTATCAATATTTTCAAAGAAATAAATTGTAGCCTGTTTATTCATTCAATTATTGTAAGAAATACTGAGAATCTAGCATGTGGTAGGCATTTGAAATATATCTATAAACAGACAAAATTCCTTGCAATTATGTACTTATGAGCTTACATTCCAATGGGGAGAGAAAGACAAAAACAATAACCAAAAATTTTTAAATAATCAAAAAATGTGAATTATAGTTGATTCACAATATTAATACATTTCAGGTGTACAAAATAGTGATTCACAATTTTTAAAGCTTATAAACCATTGATAGTTATTATAAAATACAGGCTATATTCCCTATACTGTATAATATATCACTGTGGTACAATAAACAAAATTATAAAATAATTTGTAAACTATCTTAGAGGATGAAAAATGGTATGGAGGAAAGCAAGGTGACTCCAGACTGTAGGGGGTCCCTCAAAAAAAACAAACTACACTTTTAAATGGAGTGTTTAGGGTGGGCCTCATGCAGAAGATAACATTTGAGTGAAGACTTGAAGGATACGAGATTATAAATCCTCCCTATTTGTATGTTTTCTGTTTTATTAATTTTTATATTTGTCTTGTTTCCTTCCTTCTCCTTGAGTTTTAGCCTTTTTCTTGCTTTTTGAAAAGAATGCTTAGTTTCATTAATTTTTCATCTTCTGGTACCTCTTTAGACACATTCACAAATTTTGAAGTAATTTTCTTATTACTGAGTTAAAATTATTTTATACTTCCACTATATTTTCTTGACCCATGTCAGAATTTTTTAAAATTCCTAGCATATCGTGTCTT
>SJYT01066764.1:521386-543500 GCA_006410635.1 Cephalophus harveyi | reverse complement strand
GAAGGAAAGCCACAGATCCCTGTGTCAACTTGACGGGAAGATTGACATTGCTGCTACAGCTCGGGAAGAAAGCGGACGTGCATGTCTCCACTCGAGACGAGGCCTGACTACCGTGTGGAGACTCCAGAGGGACCCCAAGTTCCATGTCAGCACTGGAGATGAAGCCTCAGGATCTAGCCTCGGCAACATACAAGGACTTAGGACCTGGCACCAACTGGAGGAGAATCCCAAGAGGCCGCTCGCAACTCCCATGTAGACGGGCCTTTCCTGAGACCACATGAGTGGTCCCTGAGGTCCCCGTCGTAACTCAAGAGGAACCTGCCACAACTTGAAAAAAACCAGGAGTTTCTCATCTCCAGGCAAAATGAGGCCCTTTACCGCTGGGGCATATGGAGGGAAATCACACCTCCCTGTTGAAACTCGAAAGAGTCCTTCACACCCTTGCCAAAACTCCAGAATTTCCCCGACATACCCGTCTCCACTCGAGAGGAACACCGAGGGTACCGCCACAACTCAAGAGGAGCCCCATTTCAAACTCTTCCGCTGGAGATAAGGTTTCCTTTCCCTGCTTCGTTGGGAAAGGATTCCCGGCGTTCCCGTTGCATCTCTGGAGGAGGCGCTCTCAACAAGAAGGTTGAGAGGAACTCCAGGGCTCGTGCCACCATTCCAAAAGACCCCCAAATATCTCAGTCCACTCCAGAGGAGCCTGATTTCCCTGTACTGCCTCGACTCTCACCCCGAGGATGGACTCACACCACGGTGGCACCTGTGTCTGCATCGTGGGAAAGCTTCGAGGGAAAGTCACAGATCCCTGTGTCAACTCGATGGGAAGACTGACTCTGCTGCTACAGCTCTGGAGGAAAGCGAACGTGCATGTCTCCACTTGACACGAGGCCAGCCTCCCCTGTGGAGTCTCCATAGGAACCTCAAGATCCATGTCAGCACTGGAGCGAAACCTCAGGTACCTGCCTCGGCTCCAGATGAGGACTTATGACCCGGCACTGACTGGAGAGGAATCCTGAGAAGCCCCTCGCAACTCGCATGGAGACTGGCCTTTCTTGAGGCCACATGAGCTGGTCCCTGAGAGCCCCATTGTAATTCGAGAGGAACCTGCCACAACTCGAGAAAAACCAGGAGGTTCTCACCTCCAGGCGAGATGAGGCCCTTTTCCACTGCGGCGTCTTGAGGGAAATCACACTTTTTCCCTCTTGAATCTCGAAAGAGTGGTTCACACCCCTGCTGCAACTCAAGAATTTCCCCGACATATATGTCTCCACTCGAGAGGAACACCGTGGGTCCCGCCACAACTCAAGAGGTTGCCCGTTTCCCCCTCCTCCACTTGAGATGAGATTTCCTTTCCCTGCTTCATCGAGAAAGAATTCCCGGCATTCCCATCGCATCTCAAGAGGAGGTGCTCTCAACAGGAAGATTGAGATGAACTCCAGGGGTCATGACACCATTCCAAAAGACACCCAAATGTCTCAGTCCAGTCCAGAGGAACCTGATTTCCCTGCACTTCCTTGACTGTCACCCCGAATTTCAACTAACACCACCGTGGCACGTGTGACAGCCCTGTGGAAAGCCGTGAGGGAAAGCCACAGATCCCTGTGTCAACTTGATGGGAAGCCTGACACTGCTGCTACAGCTCGGGACGAAAACGGACGTGCATGTCTCCACTCGAGATAGGCCTGACTCCCCTGTTGAGACTCCAGAGGAACCCCAAGATCCATGTCAGCACTGTAGAGGAAACCTCAGGTTTCAGCCTTGGCTCCAATCGAGGACTTAGGACCTGGCAGCGACTGGCGAGGAATCCTGAGAGGCCCTTCGCAACTCGCATGGAGACTGGCCTTTCCTGAGGCCATAAGGGCGGGTCCCTGAGGTCCCCATCGTAACTCGAGAGGAACCTGCTGCAATTCGAGAAAAACCAGGAGGTTCCCCATCCCGGCGAGATGAGGCCCTTTTCAACTGCGGCTTCTTGAGGGTAATCACACCTTCCCTCTTGAACCCCAAAAAGGGTCCTTCACACCCTTGCTGCAACTCAAGAAGTTCCCCGACATACCCATCTCTACTCGAGAGGAACACAGAGGATACCGCCAAACTCAAGAGGAGTCCCGTTTCCCCCTCCTCCGCTCAGATGATGGTTCTTTCCCCTGATTCATCGGGAAAGAATTCCCGGCATTTCCATCGAATCTCAAGAGGAGGCGCTCTCAACAGGAAATTCGACAGGAACTCCAGGGGTCTTGCCAACATTACAAAAGACCACCAAATGGCTCAGTAAAGTCAAGATGAACCTGATTATCCTGCACTGCCTCGACTGTCACCCCGAGTATCGACTCACATCACAGTGGCACGTATGAGAGCCCTGTGGGAAAGCCTCGAGGGAAAGCCACAGATCCCTGTGTCAACTCGACGGGAAGCCTGACACTGCTGCTACAGCTTGGGAGGAAAGCAGACGTGCATCTCTCCACTCAAGATGAGGCTTGACTCCCCTGTGGGAACTCCAAAGGAACCCCAAGATCCATGTCAGCAATGGAGAGGAACACTCAGGATCTGGCCTTGGTTCCAGATGAGGGCTTAAGAACCGGCACCAACTGGACAGGAATCCTGAGAGGCCCCTCACAACTCGCATGGAGACTGGCCTTTCCTGTAGCCACACGAGCGGGTCCTTGAGGTAACTGTCGTAACTCGAGAGGAACCTGCCGCAACTCGAGAAAAACCAGAAGGTTCTCCCCTCAAGGCAAGATGAGGCCCTTTTCCACTCCGAAGGCCCTTTTCCACTCCGACGTATTGAGGTAAATCACACCTTCCCTCTTGAACCTCGCAAGGGTCCTTCCCACCCTTGCTGCAACTCAAGAAGTTCCCTGACATACCCGTCTCCACGCGGGAGGAACATCAAGGGTCCCGGCACAACTGAAGAGGAGCCCTGTTTCCCCCTCGTGAGGTCGAGATGAGGATTCCTTTCCCTGTTTCGTCGGGAAAGGATTCCCACCATTCCTGTCGCATCTCAAGAGGTGGTGCTCTCAACAGGAAATCCGAGATCTCCAGGCATCGTGCCAACATACTAAAAGGCCCCCAGATGTCTCAGTCCACTCCAGATGAACCCGATTTCCCTGCACTACCTCGAATGTCACTGCGTATCACCTCACACCATGGTGGCTCATGCCACAGCTCTGTGGCATCTTGAGGGAAAGACAGAGATCCCTGGGTCAACTCGACGGGAAGCCAGAGACTGCTGCTCCAGGTCGGGAGGAAAGCAGACGTACATGTAACCACAGGAGAGGAGGCCTGACTCCCCTGGGGAACTCCAGTGGTACCCCAAGATCCATACCATCACTGGAGAGGAAACCTCAGGTTCCAGCTTTGGCTCCAGACGGGGACATAGGACCCGGCACTGACTGGAGAAGAATCCAGAGAGGCCCCTCTCAACTCACATGGAGACTGGCTTTTCCTGAGGACACACTAGCGGGTCCCTGAGGAACCCATCGTAACTCGAGAGGGACCTGCCAGAACTCGAGAAAAACCAGGAGGTTCTCCCCTCCAGGTGAGATGAGGCTGTTTTCTGTTGTGGCATCCCGAGAGAAATCATGCCTTCCCTCCTGAACTTCAAAGGGTCCTTCCTACCCTTGCTGAAACTCAAGAATTTCCCTGACATACCCGTCTCCACTAGAGAGGAACCCTGAGGGTCCCATCACAACTCAAGAGGAGCCCCCTTTTCCATTCTCCACTCGAGATGAGGGTTCCTTTCCCTGCTTCATTGGGAAAGGATTCTGGCGTTCCTGTCGCACAGCAAGAGGACGTGCTCTCAACAGGAAAGTCGAGAGGAACTCCACAGGTCGTGTAACGAGTCCAAAAGACCCCCAAATGTCTCAGTCCACTCCAGAGGAACCTCATTACCCTGCACTGCCTCGAAGGTCACCCCGAGCATTGAATCACACCACAGTGGCACGTGCGACATCCCTGTGGCACCTCGAGGGAAAGCCACAGATCCCTGTGTCAACTCTTTGGGAAGCCTGACACTGCTGCTACAGCTTGGGAGGAAAACGGACGTGTATGTCTCCACTCGAGAAGAGGCCTGACTCTCCTGTGGAGACTCCAGAGGAACCCCAAGATCCATGTCAGCACTGGAGAAGAAACCTCAGGTTCTTGCCGCAGTTCCAGACGAGGACTTAGGACCCGACACTGACTGGAGAGGAATCCCGAGGGGCCCCTCACAACTCGCATGGAGACTGGTCTTTCCTGAGGCCACACGAGTGGGTGCCTGATGTCCCCATCGTAACTCGAGAGGGACCTGTCGCAACTCGAGAAAAACCAGGAGGTTCTCCCCTGCAGGCGAGATGAGGCCCTTATCTGCTACGGCGTTCGAGGGAAATCACGCCTTCCCTCTTGAATCTCACCAGGGTCCTTCCCACCCTTGCTGCAACTCAAGAAGTTCCCTGACATATCCGTCTCCACGCGGGAGGAACACTGAGGGTTCCGGCACAACACAAGAGGAGCCCCGTTTCCCCTTCATGAGCTCGAGATGAGGGTTCCTCTCCCTGCTTCCCCAGGAAAGGATTCCCACCGTTTCTGTCACATCTCAAGATGTGGCGCTCTCAACAGGAAAGCCGAGATCTCCAGGGGTCATGCCAACATACTAAAAGGCCCCCAGATGCCTCAGTCCAATCCAGAAGAACCTGATTTCCCTGCACTACCTCGAGAGTCACCCGCATATCGCCTCACACCATGGTGGCTCGTGCCACAGCCCTGTGGCATCTCGAGGGAAAGACAGAGATCCCTGTTTCAACTCGACAGGAAGCCTGACACTGCTGCTACAGCACGGGAGGAAAGCGGACGTGCATGTAACCACAGGAGACGAGGCCTGACTCCCCTGGGGAGACTCCAGAGGAACCCCAAGGACCATACCAGCACTGGAGAGGAAACTTCAGGTTCCTGCTTCAGCTCCAGATGGGGACTTAGGCCCCGGCACCTACTGGATAGGAATCCCGAGTGGCCCTTCTCAACTCGAATGGAGACTGGCCTTTCCTGAGGCCACAGGAGGGAGGTTCTCCCCTCCAGGCGAGATGATGACGTTTTCTGCTGTGGCATTCCAAGAGAAATCACGCCTTCCCTACTGAACCACAAAGGGTCTTTACACCCTTGCTGCAACTCAAGAAGTTCCCCGACATACCCATCTCCACTCGAGAGGAACACTGAGGGTCCCACCACAACTCTAGAGGAGCCCCCTTTCCCTCTCCTCCGCTAGAGATGACGGTTCCTTTCCCTGCTTCGTTGGGATAGGATTCTGGCATTCCCATCGCACAGCAAGAGGGCGTGCTCTCAACGGAAAGTCGAGAGGAACTCCAGGGGTCGTGCCACCATTCCAAAAGACCCCCAAATGTCTCACTCCACTCTAGATGAACCTGATTTCCCTGCACTGCCTCGAAAGTCACCCCGAGCATCAAATCATACCACGGTGGCACTTGCAACAGCTCTGAGGCACATTGAGAGAAAGCCACAGATCCCTGTGTCAGCTCGTTGGGAGGCCTGACACTGCTGCTACAGCTCAGGAGGAAAACGGACGTATATGCCTCCACTCGAGAAGAGTCCTGACTCTCCTGTGGAGACTCCTGAGGCACCCCAAGATCCATAACAGCACTGGAGAGGAAACCTCAGGTTCTGGCCTCAGTTCCAGACAGGACTTAGGACCCAACACTGACTGAAGAAGAATCCCGAGGGGAACCTCGTAACTCGCATGGAGAATGGCCTGTCCTGAGGCCACGCAATTGGGTCCCTGAGGTCCCCCTCGTAAATTGAGAGGAACCTGGCCCAAGTCGAGAAAAACCAGGAGGTTCTCCCCTCCAGGCGAGTTGAGGCCATTTTCTGCTGCGGCATCCCGAGAGAAATCACTCCTTCCCTCGTGAACCTCAAAGGGTCCTTCACAACCTTGCTGCAACTGAAGAAGTTCCCCGACATACACTTCTCCACTCGAGAGGAACACTAAGGGTCCCACCACAACTCAAGAGGAGCCCCCTCTCCCCCTCCTCAGCTCGAGATGAGGGTTCCTTTTCCTGCTTTGTCAGGAGAGAATTCTGGTGTTCCTGTCACACAGCAAGAGGACGTGTTCTCAACAGGAAAGTCGAGAGGAACTCCAGGGGTCGTGCCACCATTCGAGAAGTCCCCCAAATGTCTCAGTCCACTCCAGAGGAACCCCATTTCCCTGCACTGCCTCGAAACTCACCTTGAGCATCAAATCACACCACGATGGCACGTGTGACAGCCCTGTGGTACCTCGAGGGAAAGCCACAAATCCCTGTGTCAAATAGTCGAGAAGCCTGACACTGCTGCTACTGCTCGGGAGGAAAACGGACATGTGTGTCTCCACTCGAGAAGAGCCCTGACTCTCCTGTGAAGACTGTAGAAGAACCCCAAGATCCATGTCAGCACTGGAGAGGAAACCTCAGGTTCTGGCCACAGTCCAAGATGATTACTTAGGACTCAACAGTGACTGGAGAGGAATCCCGAGGGGCCCCTCACAACTCACATGGAGACTGGCCTTTCCTGAGGCCACGCGAGCAGGTCCCTGAGGTCCCCGTCGTAACTCGAGAGGAACCTGGCCCAACTCGAGAAAAACCAGGAGGTTCTCCCCTCCAGGCGAGTTGAGGCTGTTTTCTGCTGCGGCATCCCGAGAGAAATCACTCCTTCCCTCGTTAACCTCAAAGGGTCCTTCACAACCTTGCTGCAACTGAAGAAGTTCCCCGACATACCCGTCTAACTTGAGAGGAACACTGAGGGTCCCACCACAACTCAAGAGGAGCCCCGTTTCCCGTCCCCTGCTACAATCGAGAGGAACACTGAGGGTCCCGGCACTACTCAAGAGGAGCCCCGTTTCCCCCTCGTGATCTCGAGAAGAGGGTTCCTTTCCCTGCTTCTTCGGGAAAGGATTCCTGCCATTCCCGTCGCATCTCAAGAGGGGGCGCTCTCAACAGGAAAGCCGAGAACTCCAGGGGTCCTGCCAACATACTAAAAGTCCACAGATGTCTCAGTCCTCTCCAGATGAAACTGATTTCCCTGTACTATCTCGAGTGTCACCCGTGTATCACCTCACACCAAGGTGGCTCGTGCCACAGCCCTGTGGCATCTTGAGGGAAAGACAGAGATCCCTGGGTCAACTTGATGGGAAGACTTACACTGCTGCTACAGCTCGTGAGGAAAGCGGACGTGTATGTAACCTCAGGAGACATGGCCTGATTCCCCTGGGGAGACTCGAGAGGAACCCCAAGATCCATGCCAGCACTGGAGAGGAAACCTCAGGTTCCAGCTTCAGCTCCAGATGGGGACTTAGGACCCTGCACTGACTGGAGAGGAATCCCAAGGGGCCCCTCACAACAGGCATAGGGACTGGCTTTTCCTGAGGCCACGTGAGAAGGTCCCTGAGGTCCCAATCGTAACTCAAGAGGAACCTGCCACAACTCGAGAAAAACCAGAAGGTTCTCCCCTCCAAGAGAGATGAGGCCATTTTCTGCTGCGGCATCCCGAGAGAAATCACTCCTTCCCTCGTGAACCGCAAAGGGTCCTTCACACCCTTGCTGCAACTCAAGAAGTTCCCCGACATACCCGTCTCCACTCGAGAGGAACACTGAGGGTCCCACCACATCTCAAGCGGAGCTCCCTTTTCCCCTCCTCCACTCGCAATGAGGGTTCCTTTCCCTGCTTCGTCAGGAAAGGATTCTTGTGTTCCCATCGCACAGCAAGAGGACGTGCTCTCAACAGGAAAGGAACATGAGAGGAACTCCAGGCGTCGTGCCAGCATTCCAAAAGACCCCCAAATTTCTCAGTCCACTCCAGATGAACCTGATTTCCCTGCACTGACTCAAAGGTCACACTGAGCATTGAATCACATCATGGTGGCACATGCGACAGCCCTGTGGCATCTCGAGGGAAAGCCACAGATCCCTGTGTCAACTCGTGGGGAAGCCTGACACTGCTGCTTCAGCTCAGGATGAAAACGGACGTGTATGACTCCACTAGAGAAGAGTCCTGACTCTCCTGTGGAGATTCCAGAGAAACCCAAGATCCATGTAAGCACTGGAGAGGAAACTTCAGGTTCTGGCCGCAGTTCCAGAGGAGGACTTAGGACCTGACACTGACTGGAGAAGAATCCGGAAGGGCCCCTCGCAACTCGATAGGGACCTGCCACAATTCGAGAAAAACCAGGAGGTTCTCCCCTGCAGGCGAGATGAGGCTCTTTTCTGCTGCGGCGTATCGAGGGAAATCACGTCTTCCCTCTTGAACCTCGGAAGGGTCCTTCCCACCTTTGCTGCAACTCAAGAAGTTCCCTGAAATACCTGCCTCTACACGGGAGGAACACCGAGGGTCCTGGCACAACTCAAGAGGAGCCCTGTTTCCCCCTAGTGAGCTCAGATGAGGATTCCTTTCCCTGTTTTTTTGGGAAAGGATTCTCGTTTTTCCCGTCGCATCTCAAGAGGTGCAGCTCTCAACAGGAATGCTGAGATCTCCAGGGGCCGTGCCAACATACTAAAAGTCCCCCAGATGTCTCAGTCCACTCCAGATGAACCTGATTTCCCTGCACTACATCGAGTGTCACCCATGTAACGCATCACACCAGGGTGGCTCGTGCCACAGCCCTGTGTCATCTCGAGGGAAAGACAGAGATCCCTGTGTCAACTCGACTGTAAGCCTGACACTGCTGATACAGCTCAGGAGGAAAGCGGACGTGCATGTAACTACAGGAGACGAGGCCTGACTCCCCTGGGGAGACTCCAGAGGAACACCAAGATCCTTTCAAGCACTGGAGAGGAAACCTCAGGTTCCATCTTCGGCTCCAGATGGGGACTTAGGACCCGGCACCGACTGAGAGGAATCCCGAGGGTGCCTCTGAACTCTCATGGAGATTGGCCTTTCCTGAGACCACACGAGCGGGTCACTGAAGTCTCTGTTGTAACTCGAGAAGAACCAGGAGGTTCTCCCCTCAAGGTGAGATGAGGCCATTTTCTGCTGTGGCATTCCAAGAGAAATCACACCTTCCTTCCTGAACCTCAAAGAGTCCTTCACACCCTTGCTGCAATTCAAGAAGTTCCCCGACATACCAGTCTGCAATCGAGAGGAACACTGAGGGTCCCACCGCAACTCAAGAGGAGGCCCCTTTCTCCCTCCTCCGCTCGCGATGAGGGTTGCTTTCCCTGCTTCGTCGTGAAAGGATTCCCACTGTTCTAATCGCATCTCAGGAGGTGGCGCTCTCAACAGGAAAGCCGAGATCTCCAGGGGTCGTGCCAACATACTAAAAGTACCGCAGATGTCTCAGTCCACTCCAGATGAACCTGAATTCCCTGCATTACCTCGAGTGTCACCCGTGTATTGCCTCACACCATGGTGGCTCGTGCCACAACCCTGTGGCATCTCGAGGGAAAGACAGAGATCCCTGTGTCAACACAATGGGAAGCCTGACACTGCTGCTACACCTCAGAAGGAAAGTGGAAGTGCATGTAACCACAGGAGACGAGTCTGACTTCCCTGGGGAGACTCCAGAGGAACCCCAAGATCCATGCCAGCACTGGAGAGGAAAACTCAGGTTCCAGCTTCGGCTCCAGACGGGGACTTAGGACCCGGCACTGACTGGAGAGGAATCCCGAGGGGACCCTCTCAACTCGCATGGAAAATGGCCTTTCCTGAGGCCAACCGAGCGGGTCCCTGAGGTCCCAATCGTAACTCGAGAAGAACCTGCCACAACTCGAGAAAAACCAGAAGGTTCTCCCCTCCAGGCGAGAGGAGGCCATTTTCTGCTGCGGCATCCCGAGAGAAATCACTCCTTCCCTTGTGAACCGCAAAGGGTCCTTCACACCCTTGCTACAACTCAAGAAGTTCCCCGACATACCTGTCTCCACTTGAGAGGAACACTGAGGGTCCCACCACAACTCAAGAGGAGCTCTTTTCCCCTCCTCCACTCGCAATGAGGGTTCCTTTCCTGCTTCGTTGGGATAGGATTCTCGCATTCCCGTTGCACAGCAAGAGGACATGCTCTCAACAGGAAAGTCGAGAGGAATTCCAGGGGTTATGCCAGCACTCCAAAAGACCCCCAAATGTCTCAGTCCACTCCAGATGAACCTGATTTCCCTGCACTGACTCAAAGGTCACCCCGAGCATCGAATCACATCATGGTGGCACATGCTACAGCCCTGTGGCATCTCGAGGGAAAGTCACAGATCCCTGTGTCAACTCGTCGGGAAGCCTGACACTGCTGCTTCAGCTCGAGATGAAAACGGAAATGTATGTCTCCAATAGAGAAGAGTCCTGACTCTCCTCTGGAGATTCCAGAGGTATCCCAAGATCCATGTCAGCACTGGAGAGGAAACTTCAGGTTCTGGCCGCAGTTCCAGACGAGGACATAGGACCGACACTGACTGGAGAAGAATCCTGAAGGGCCCCTCGCAACTCGCATTGAGACTGGTCTTTGCTGAGGCCACACGAGTGGGTCCTGAGGTCCTCATCGTAACTCGAAGGGAACCTGCCACAACTCGAGAAAAACCACGAGGTTCTCCCCTCCAGGCGAGATGAGGCCGTTTTCTGCTGTGGCAGCCTGAGAGAAATCACGCCTTCTTTCCTCAGCCTCAAAGGGTCCTTCACACCCTTGCTGCAACTCAAGAAGTTTCCTGACATTCCCGTCTCCACTCGAGAGGAACACTGAGGGTCCCACCACAACTCAAAAGGAGCCCCCTTTCCCCCTCCTACGCTCAAGATGAGGGTTCCTTTCCCCGCTTCGTCGGGAAAGGATTCCCTCCACTCCAGTCGCATCTCAAGAGGTGGCGCTCTCAACAGGAAAGCCGAGATCTCCAGGGGTCGTGCCAACATACTAAAAGTCCCCCAGATGTCTCAGTCCACTCCAGATGAACCTGAGTTCCCTGCACTACCTCGAGTGTCACCCACATATCACCTCACACCACAGTGGCTCGTGCCCCAGCCCTGTGGCATCTCGAGGGAAAGACAGAGATCCCTGTTTCAACTCAACGAGAAGCCTGACACTGATGCAACACCTTGGGAGGAAAGCTGACATGCATGTAGCCACGGGAGACGATGCCTGACTCCCCTGGGGAGACTCCAGAGGAACCCCAAGATCCATGCCAGCACTGGAGAGGAAACCTGAGTTTCCAGCTTTGGCTCCAGACGGGGACTTAGGACCCGGCACCGACAGTAAAAGAATCCTGAGGGGCCCCTCTTAACTCGCATGGAGACTGTTCTTTCCTGAGGCCACACGAGTGGGACCCTGAGGCCCCTGTCATACCTCGAGAGGAGCCTGCCCCAGATTGAAAAAAACCAGGAGGTTCTCCCCTGCAGGCGAGATGAGGACCTTTCCTGCTGCAGCATCTCAAGGGAAATCACACCTTCCATTTTGAACCTCGCAAGTGTCCTTCCCACCCTTGCTGCAACTCAAAAAGTTCCCCAACATACCTGTCTCCATGCGTGAGGAAAAACGAGGGTCCCGTGACAACTCAAGAGGAGCCCCGTTTCCCCCTCGTGAGCTCGCGATGAGGGTTGCTTTCCCTGCTTCTTCGGGAAAGGATTCCCGCCATTCCCGTCACATCTCAAGAGGTGGCACTCTCAACAGGAAAGCCGAGAGCATCAGAGGTCGTGCCAACATACTAAAAGTCCCCCAGATGTCTCAGTCCACTCCAGATTAACTTGATTTCCCTGCACTACCTCGAGTGTACCCGCGTATCGCCTCACACCATGGTGGCTCATGCCACAGCACTGTGGCATCTCAAGGGAAAGACTGAGATCCCTGTGTCAACTCGACAGGAAGCCTGATACTGCTGCTACCGCTCGCGAGGAAAGCAGACGTGCATGTAGCCACAGGAGACGAGGCCTGACTCCCCTGGGGAGACTCCAGAGGAACCCCAAGATCCATGCCAGCACTGGAGAGGAAACCTCAGTTTCCAGCTTCGACACCAGACAGGGACTTAGGACCCGACACTGACTGGAAAGGAATCCTGAGGGGCCCCTCTCTACTCGCATGGACTGGCTTTTCCTGAAGCCACACGAGTGGGTCCCTGAGGTCCCCATAGAAACTCGAGAGGAACCTGCCAGAACTCGAGAAAAACCAGGAGGTTCTCCCCTCCAGGCGAGATGAGGCCGTTTTCTGCTGCGGCATCCCGAGAGAAATCACGCCTTCTTTTCTGAACCTCAAAGGGTCCTTCACACCCTTGCTGCAACTCAAGAAGTTCCCCAACATACCCGTCTCCACTCGAGAGGAACACTGAGGGTCCCACCACAACTCAAGAGGAGGCCCCTTTGCCCCTCCTCCCTTCGAGATGATGGTTCCTTTCCCTGATTCATCGGGAAAAGATTCTAGCATTCCGGTCGCACAGCAAGAGAATGTGCTCTCAACAGGAAAGTCGAGAGGAACTCCAGGGGTCATGTCAGGATTCCAAAAGACCCCCAAATGTTTCAGTCCACTCCAGATGAACCTCATTTTCCTGCATTGCCTCAAAGGTCATCCCGAGCATCGTATCACACCACGGTGGCACGTGCGACAGCCCTGTGGCACCTTGAGGGAAGGCCACAGATCCCTGTGTCAACTCGTCGGGAAGCCTGATTCTGCTGATACAGCTCAGGAGGAAAACGACGTATATGTCTCCACTCGAGAAGAGTCCTGACTCTCCTGTGGAGACTCCAGAGGAACCTGAAGATCCATGTCAGCACTGGAGAGGAAACCTCAGGTTCTTGCTGCAGTTCCAGACGAGGACTTAGAACCCAACACTGACTGGAGAGGGATCCCGAGTGGCCCCTCTCAACTTGCATGGAGACTGCTCTTTCCTGAGGCCACACGAGCGGTTCCCAGAGGTCCCGGTCATATCTTGAGAGGGGCCTGCCGCAACTCGAGAAAAAAAGGTAGGTTCTCCCCTGCAGGCGAGATGAGGCCATTTTCTCCTGCGGCATCTCAAGGGAAACCATGCTTTCCCTCTTGAACCTCACAAGGGTCCTTCCCACCCTTGCTGAAACTCAAGAAATTCCCTGACATACCCGTCTCCACGCGGGAGGAACACCGAGGTTCTCGGCACAACTCAAGAGGAGCACCGTTTCCCCCTCGTGAGCTCGAGATGAGGGTTCCTTTCACTTTTTCATCGGGAAAGGTTTCCCGACGTTCCCATCGCATCTCAAGAGGTGGCGCTCTCAACAGGAAAGCCGAGATCTCCAGGGGTCGTACAAACATACTAAAAGTCCCCCAGATGTCTCAGTCTACTACAGATGAACCTGACTTCCCTGAACTACTCGAGGGTCACTGGCGTATCGCCTCACACCACGGTGGCTCATGCCACAGCCATGTGACATCACGAGGGAAAGACATAAATCCCTGTGTCAACTCGACGGAAGCCTGACACTGCTGCTACAACACGGGAGGAAAGCGGACGTGCATGTAACCACAGGAGACGAGTCTGACTTCCCTGGGGAAACTCCAGAGGAACCCCAAGATCCATGCCAGCACTGGAGAGGAAACCTCAGGTTCCAGCTTCGGCTCCAGACGGGGACTTAGGACCCGGCACTGACTGGAGAGGAATCCCGAGGGGACCCTCTCAACTCGCATGGAAAATGGCCTTTCCTGAGGCCAACCGAGCGAGTCCCTGAGGTCCCAATCGTAACTCGAGAAGAACCTGCCACAACTCGAGAAAAACCAGAAGTTCTCCCCTCCAGGAGAGATGAGGCCGTTTTCTGCTGTGGCATCCCGAGAGAAATCACTCCTTCCCTTGTGAACCACAAAGGGTCCTTCACACCCTTGCTGCAACTCAAGAAGTTCCCCGACATACCCGTCTCCACTCGAGAGGAACACTGAGGGTCCCACCATAACTCAAGAGGAGCTCCCTTTTCCCCTCCTCCACTCGCAATGAGGGTTCCTTTCCTGCTTCGTCAGGAAAGGATTCTGGCATTCCTGTCGCACAGCAAGAGGAAGTGCTCTCAACCAGAAAGTCGAGAGGAACTCCAGAGGTCGTGCTAGCATTCCAAAAGACCCCCAAATGTCTCAGTCCACTCCAGATGAACTTGATTTCCCTGCACTGACTCAAAGGTCACCCCGAGCATCGAATCACACCATGATGGCACGTGAGACAGCCCTTTGTCATCTTGAGGGAAAGCCACAGATCCCTGTGTCAACTCGTCGGGAAGCCTGACACTGCTGCTTCAGCTTGGGATGAAAACGGACGGGTATGTCTCCACTAGAGAATAGTCTTGACTCTCCTGTGGAGATTCCAGAGGAACCCAAGATCCATGTCAGCACTGGAGAGGAAACATCAGGTTCTTGCCACAACTCCAGATGAGGACTTAGGACCCGACACTGACTGGAGAAGAATCCCGAAGGGACCCTCGCAACTCCCATGGAGACTGGTTTTTCTTGAGGCCACACAAGCTGGTCCCTGAGGTCCCCGTCGTAACTTGAAAGGAATCTGCCACAACTCGAGAAATACCACGAGGTTCTCGCCCTCCAGGCGAGATGAGGCTGTTTTCTGCTGCGGCAGCCTGAGAGAAATCACGCCTTCCCTCCTGAACCTCAAAGGGTCATTCACACCCTTGCTGCAACTCAAGAATTTTCCCGACATTCCCGTTTCCATGCGTGAGGAACACCGAGGGTCCCGTGACAACTCAAGAGGAGCCCCGTTTCCCCCTCATGAGCTCGAGATGAGGGTTCCTTTCCCTGCTTCTTCGGGAAAGGATTCCCGCCATTCCCGTCGCATCTCAAGAGGTGGCACTCTCAACAGGAAAGCCGAAAGCATCAGAGGTCGTGCCGACATACTAAAAGTCCCCCAGATGTCTCAGTCCACTCCAGATTAACTTGATTTCCCTGAACTACCTCGAGTGTACCTGTGTATCGCCTCACACCACGGTGGCTCGTGCCACAGCCCTGTGTCATTTTGAGGGAAAGACAGAGATACCTGGGTCAACTTGATGGGAAACCTGACACTGCTGCTACAGTTCAGGAGGAAAGTGGATGTGCATGTAACCACAGTAGATGAGGCTTGACTCTCCTGGGGAGACTCCAGAGGAACCCCAAGATACATGCCAGCACTGGAGAGGAAACCTCAGGTTCCAGCTTCGGCTCCAGACGGGGACTTAGGACCCGGCACCGACTGGAGAGGAATCCCGAGATGCCTCTCGCAACTCGCATGGAGACTGGCCTTCCCTGAGGCCATGCAAGCAGGTCCCTGAGGTCCCCGTTGTAACTCGAGAGGGATCTGCCACAACTCGAGAAAAACCAGGAGGCTCTCCGCTCCTGGCGAGATGAGGCCGTTTTCTGCTGCGGCTTCCCGAGAGAAATCACGCCTTCCCTCCTGAACCTCAAAGGGTCCTTCACAACCTTGTTGCAACTCAAGAAGTTCCCCGACATACCCGTCTCTACTCGAGAGGAACACTGAGGGTCCCACCACAACTCAAGAGGGGCCCCCTTTCCCCCTTCTCAGCTCCAGATGAGGGTTCCTTTCCCTGCTTCGTCGGGAAAGGATTCTGGCATTCCCGTCGCACAGCAAAGGACATGCTCTCAACAGGAAAGTCGAAAGGAACTCCAGGGTCGTGCCACAATTCAAAAGACCCCCAAATATCTCACTCCACTCCAGATGAAACTGATTTCCCTACCCTGCCTCGAGGTCACCCTGAGCATTGAATCACACGACGGTGGCACGTGCGAAAACCCTGTGGAACCTCGAGGGAAAGCCACAGATCCTTGTGTCAACTCATCGGGAAGGCTGACACTGCTGGTACAGCTCAGCAGGAAAATAGACGTGTATGTCTCCACTCGAGAAGAGTCCTGACTCTCCTGTGGAGACTCCAGAGGAACCCTAAGGTCCATGTCAGCACTGGAGAGGAAACCTCAGGTTCTGGCCGCAGTTCCAGAGGAGGAACTCGGACCCGACACTGACTGGAGAGGAATTCCGAGGGGCCCCTCGCAACTCGCATGGAGACTGGTCTTTTGTGGCCACGCCAGCGGGTCCATGAGGTCCCCGTCATAACTCGAGAGGGACCTGCCACAACTTGAGAAAATCTGGGAGGTTCTCCCCTCCAGGAGAGATGAGGCCATTTTCTGTTGCGGCATCTCGAGGGAAATCACGCCTTCCCTCTTGAACTCGCAAGGGTGCTTCCCACCCTTGCCGCAACTCAAGAAGTTCCCTGACATACCCTTGCCCACTCGGGAGGGAAACCGAGGGTCCCGGCAGAACTCTGGAGGAGCCCCGTTTCCCCAACGTGAGCTCGAGATGAGGGTCCCGTTCCCTGCTTTGTTGGGAAAGGATTCCCGCCATTCCCATCGCATGTCCAGAGGTGGCGATCTCAACAGGAAAGCCGAGATCTCCAGGGGTTGTGCCAACATACTAAAAGTCCCCCAGATGTCTCAGACCACTCCAGATGAACCTGATTTCCCTCTCCTGCCTCGAGTGTCACCTGTGTATCGCCTTACACCACGGTGGCTCGTGCCACAGCCCTGTGGCATGTCGAGGGAAAGACAGAGTTCCCTGTGTCAACTCCACGGTAAAGCTGACACTGCTGCTACAGCTCGGGAAAAAGGCAGACTTGCATGTAACCACAGGAGACGAGGTCTTACTCCAGTGGGGAGTCTTCAGAGGAATCCCAGGATCCATGACAGCACTGGAGAGGAAACCTCAGGTTCCAACTTTGGCTCCAGATGGGGACATAGGACCAGGCACTGACTGGTGAGGAATTCCGAGGGGCCCCTCTCAACTCGCACGGAGACTGGCCTTTCCTGAGGCCACACGAGCAGGTCCCTGAGGTCCCAGTCACAACTCGAGAGGGACATGCTGCAATTCGAGAAAAACCTGGTTCTCCCATCCAGGCGAGATGATGCCGTTTTCTGCTGTGGCATCCCGACAGAAATCATACATTCCCTGCTGAACCTCAAAGGGTTCTTCACACCCTTTCTGAAACTCAAGAAGTTCCCCGACATATCCGTCTCCACTCGAGAGGAACACTGAGGGTCCCACCACAACTCAAGAAGTGCCCCCTTTACCCCTCCTCCACTCCAGATGAGGGTTCCTTTCCCTGCTTCATTGGGAAAGGTTTCTAGCATTCCCGACGCACAGGAAAAGGACGTGATCTCAACAGGAAAGTCAAGAAGAACTCCAGGGATCGTGCCAACATTCCAAAAGACCCCCAAATGTCTCAGTCCACTCCAGTTGAACCTGATTTCCCTGTCTTCCCTTGAAGGTCACCGCGAGCATCGAATCACACCACAGTGGCACATGCGACAGCATTGTGGCTTCTCAAGGGAAAGCCACAGATCCCTGTGTCCACTCGTTGGGAAGCCTGACACTGCTGCTACAGCTCGGGAGGAAAACGGACGTGTATGTCTCCACTCGTGGAGTCCTGACTCTCCTATGGAGACTCCAGAGGAACCCCAAGATCCATGTCAACACTGGACAGGAAACCTCAGTTTCTGGCCGCAGTCCAGACAAGGACCTAGGACCCGACACTGACTGGAGAGGAATCCCGAGGGGCCCTTCGCAACTCACATGGATTCTTATCTTTCCTGAGGCCGCGCCATGGGTTCCCTGACGTCCCCATCATAACTTGAGAGGGACCTGCTGCAACTCGAGAAAAACCAGGAAGTTCTCCTCTGCAGGCGAGATGATGCCCTTTTCTGCGGCGGTGTCTCGAGGGAAATCACGCCTTCCCTCTTGAACCTCACAAGGGTCCTTCCCCCCCTTGCTGCAACTCAAGAAGTTCCCAGACATACCCATCCCCACGCAGTAGAAACACCGAGGGTCCTGGCACAACTCAGGATAAGCCCCGTTTCCCCCACATGAGCTCGAGATGAGGGTCCCTTTCCCTGCTTCTTTGGGAAAGGATTCCCGCCGTTCCTGTCGGATCTCAAGAGGTGGCACTCTCAACAGGAAAGCCAAGATATCCAGGAGTCGTGCCAACATACTGAAAGTCCCCCAGACGTCTCAGTCCACTCCAGATGAAACTGATTTCCCTGCACTACCTCGAATGTCACCTACGTATCGCCTCACACCATGGTTCCTCATGCCACAGCCCTGTGGCATCTTGAGGGAAAGACAGAGATCCCTGCATCAACTTGACAGGAAGCCTGACACTGCTGCTACAGCTTGGGAGGAAAATGGACGTGCATGTAACCACAGGGGACGAGGCCTGACTCCTGTGGGGAGACTCCAGGGGAACCCCAGTGTCCATGCCAGCACTGGACAGGAAACCTCAGGCTTCAACTTCAGCTCCAGATGGGGACTTAGGACATGGCACCGACTGCAGAGGAATCCCGATGGACCTTCTCAACTCGCACGTGTCAGGAGCCAGCGTGAGGAATCCCGCCCATGACAAGGTCATGCGGAAGGAAGCCTGACAAACACAAGGACATGATCCGGTTTCAGGGGTTCACCCTGGAATTTCCTGAGCATCCACCCCCCAAAAAATAAGAATCTGCTGGCCTCTGTACTCTGCTTTTCCACTCTTCTGATATTCTCTGGAAAACATCAAGTCAGGGCTTTAGTCTTCTGCATTTGAAAGGGATGTTTCAATTAAACCCCCTCTGATAACTCTCTAGCTTGCCTAACAGGTTCCCCGGACCTCTTACAGCTTGTGAATTGCTTACAGCTCCCAACTGCAAGAGGCACAAAGCTTAAAAGCATCTTAAAGAAACAGAGCCTTTTCTAAAGAGTTAAAAATTATATTGGTAGAGGGTTTTCACTGTTGACTCAATGACTGCTGCCAGACCTCCATATTCTTTATCTTTTAGGCACCTGGGAGGATGTTAATCAATGTAAATGGGTTATGGAAAAGGATAAATAGTAGTTTTGATGTTAGCAACACTAGACTTTTGAGTTAATTACTTTTCTTTGTTGTATATCACTGCACTCCTCTTGTGTCCTTGCTATGTAAAAATGTAACTTTATTTAGGGCTTTCTGAGAGTGGCACCAGACTTTGGGAAGATCAACACAAATAAGTCTTCTGGTTGACAAACCCTTATCAGGAAAAAGGCTGTAAAATGTTAATTGGCCCTTTTGGCTAGAAGATAATGTAAATCACCTAAAACTTCTGAATACAATTAGGTATGCAGAGAGAAAGCCTGGTTTTGATAAGAGTCAGGGCTGCTGACGCCGCATAATTTTGTATTGCCCATTGACCTCTATGTACAATCAAAGGTATAAAAGGAGATTCTAGACAATAGAGGACGGGACCCATAGCTGGACTGGTTTCCCCCGTGTCTCCTCTTTATACTTTAATTTCAGGCTGAATTCCCATCCGGAGCTGGGAGGATCATCATGTCTACTTACTTGCCCTGGATTTTAAGATCTCTAAGAGAGAGAGCCCAAGGCGGGGCACTCTCTGATATTCAAATGGACGCCGGTGGCCTAACGTAGATGGTGCAATCTCCTTGTCTGGAGTTTTATTGGCCTTCCCCGGAAACCAAGTTATTCAGCCTCTTTTCTCCACTTAATTTTCCTACTACACTATTTCTTCCTAATCTAATCTAATATGAATAAATAAATAAGTTTTCTTCACCAACGTTGTCCACCTTTTGAATCACCCTGGATCCACTGGGGCTGGACCCCAGCAAGTGGCGCCCAGAACAGGCTCTTCAAAGGTAGGTCTCTCCCAGTGTGCAGTTTTTGGGATGGGTAGGACCCCACTCAGGGTGTCGCAGACTCCCCTGCATAAGATAGGTAGGGAAAGAGGGGTGGGACGTTTTGGGTTGAAAGAAACCCAGTTAAGGGGTTGAAAGAAACCCAGTTGAAGGGTTGAAAGAAACCCAGTTGAAGGGTTAAAGCAAACCCAGTTGAAGGGTTGAAACAAACCTTCTTTCTAGAGGTTAAAAGAAACCTGCTCTCTTCGGGCCAAAACCCCCCCTTGCAAAAGGTAAAACTTTTTGTTAAGGCAGACTTTTCTATAAATCTTAATTTTCTGACACGGGTAACAATGAGTCAAAAGAACGACAACTCTTTATACAAGTAATTTAGCATCTGTTAAACAAAAGATAAAGATAAAAGGTCTAGTATTCAATCTCTTTTAAAAATTTGTACAAGAGCGATGTCCTTGATTTCCAGAAAAGGGATTTAAATACTTGGGTGAAGTTACAAAACAGCTAAAAACTTATTATACTTTGCATGAGCCAGAAAAAGTTCCTGTAAATGCTTTTGCTCTGTAGAATATGATTAGAAATGTTCTGGACCCCCGTCATGAGGCTGTTAGTTAGATAGCCTATGGGAGAGGCTATAGCAGTGGATGGTAGTGGGTCTCCACCTTCTACGCAGATCATACTTTCTGCCATTGGCAAAGAAAATGAGGGAGACTGTACTCTTCCTCCCGAGGAAGGCGAGTGCTTACAGGACGCAGTGGCCGAGTGCCCTGGAAGGCCCCCTCCCCCTCTGCACAAACCAAACCTTAAAAAAAAAGTTATCTTATTTAAGGGACCACTGCAACTTCTGCTTGTGCCTCCCCAGGGCTTAAGAACTCCCCACTTAGCATCCAAAGCTTCATAGAACATTGCTTAAGGTTTAAAAGGATAGGGAGAATATTTTTGAGCAAAAGAGCTCTTTTAAAAACAGAGCCTGCTCCTTGCAGAAAACCCCCTCAAGTGGGGCCTCACCCAGGGGAAAAAAGAAAAGAAAGAAAAGAAATAGAGAAAAAGAAAGAGAAAAATAAAGAAAAATAATCGCAATAAGTAGGATTTTACAAATACAAAATATTTCTCTTGAGGCCAAATAGAACATTTTGCTGGCAATGTCCTGCTAAATAGAGACAAAAAGCTGCACCAATCAACCTCAGGTAGCAGCAGCAGCAGCAGCAGCTCAGGACTAGACCTCAACTCCACCATGGCAACAATATTAACCCCTGATGTGCCAGTTGCTCAGATTCCAATGGGTGGGGATAGCCCCCTGGCTGAGGGCATTGTAAGACTTGTGTTAGGGTGTAGCTTGCTTTCTTTTCAATGAATTTTGGTGGTGTCTGGTGTAGTAAATTCTGATTATACTAAAGAAATTAAAGTTTTGATCTCACCACCTGCCAAAACTGTGCAAATTAATAAAGGTAAAAAAATTGCACAGCTTTTGCTTTTACCTTATCACCAGACAGAAAAACCTTGACTTCACAAGCTAAGAGCCCCAGAGGACTTAGATCTAGCTTTTTGGGTGCAGAAGCTTACAGCTTCTAGGCCTTTAAAAGATTTTTTAATTCAAGGAATAAAATGTCAGGGCTGATAGACACTAAAGCAGACGTTTCTTGCATTGCTGGGAAAGACTGGCCCAGCTCCTGGCCAACACACATACTATTGAAAATGAGTTGGTGGGATTAGAGAAAGTGGTATGCAGGATGGGAATGCTGTCGAGGAAGAGGCGAGAGAGAGTTTAAAACCTTGGCGAATAGTGAGCTCCCCGTTGCTGGAAGTATTCAAAAAGATTAGATGGTTACTTGTCACCTAAAAGGCTATAGACCAGATTTGGGTTATAGAAAGGTCATTGGAAAAGCTTATAAAAATATTGTGTAACAGCTCTTTACTTGCTTCTTATATTTAGATTTGCTAAAAGTTTTAAAAACTGATAATGTCTCTTTAAAGCTGCAGAGAGATTGTTTACTAACTTTAAATGATTTCCAGAAATTATTAGGGGATATTAATTGGATATGCCCACATTTAAAATTGACTACTGCAGATTTAGAGCCTTTTGTTTGATTGCTTAAAATATAATCCTAATCCCAGTTCTAGAAAAAAGTTGACTAGTGAGACAGAGTTGGCTTTTGTTAAAGTGAATGTGGCTTAAATGATCAGTTAATTAAGATTAATATTGCCAAAAGATGAGATTAAATTATTCTTGCCACAAAACAAGATGCTTGTGACAAGAAGGCCCATTGGTTCCATCTACCAGTGACCCCAAGAAAAATAGTTTTCTCTTATCCCAGCTTGGTGGCACAATTAATTTTAAAAGGAAGAAAGAGAGTGTGGAATATTTTAGAAAAAAAAACAAGTAGTAAATATAGTAATTCCATTCAATAAAGATCAACTGCAAGTCTTTTACAGAATAGTGATGATTTGGCAAGTTGCTCTGATAGATTTCAGGGTCAAATTTTGTTTCATTTGCCCTCAAGCCCCAACAGTAGTTACAAGTTCAAAAATGT
>SJYT01066764.1:479767-520153 GCA_006410635.1 Cephalophus harveyi | reverse complement strand
ACCTAATTCTATTTATAGATCTATACTTAATTCATATATTAATATGTATACTATATATATGTATATTAAATATATACTGTATAATTATATATGTGTATATTGCAGTAATATAATATGTATGTGGCTGATATTAATTGGTATGGATTGGCATGCTGTAATGACATATGTTATATATACTGCATAGTTATGTTGTGTGTGTGACATATGTTATTGCAGTGCATTGGTTTGTGTTGGTTGGTATTGGCTGTGTGCATGTTGTATTGCTGCAATATATGTATATTGATTGATATATTAATTATAAAGATTAATTCAAGTATATTGATTTATTAAATTGCTTAGTAAAGAGCCATCAAAAATTGTAATTCCATATAACAGAAAACAACTTGATGCTTTTAAAATGTTTGATGATGATTGGCAGATTGCTATAGGAAATTATTGTGGTCAAATCTTGCATCATTTACCCTCACATGCTTTGCTAATTGAAAAAATTAAAAAGGAAAATTTAAGTATAGTTTTCTCCATCAGATTTTACAACATGTTCTCTTTATAATAAGTAAAATGCTGATTCGTCTGGAACAATAAAATGTAAAACCATTGGTAAAGTGAAAAGATCTCCTCTCCGGACTAAATAAATAAATAAATAAATAAAATCCTGACCCAAAATTAACTGCCGGTCGAGGAAGTGTTTGTATTTTTTCCACAGAACGCAGATTTGTCAATTTGGATCCCGGACAGACTGATTCGCCACAAAACAAAAAGGGAACTCCTCTGCCGCCGCCGCACAGAACAGCCGCGCGCCGGGAGCCGCGGGGGCGGGGCGAGCCAGCCTGACTGACTGACAGAATCCAGTGTGCCAGACTCGCAGCCGCGTAGCAGTGCCAGCGTCCATCTACAAAAACTATGAGATAGAGACTTGATGGAAAAGAGAGATATGTGGGAACTGTATGCTATTTGCTCAAGTTTTTGTCTCGCTTTGCCGCCGCGGTTTCAGCAGAGGGCGGGGCGAGGGCCACCACTCACGCCGGCAGGAGGGACAAGATAAGCATCAAGATCCCAGCGGGACTGACAGCTGCTACAGCGCAGACTCCAACCACAAAATGACTCTATTTTTACTCTATTTTAGTTTGTTTACCCTCTCCTTATGTTTTTCTTTTCACCAATAATTCTGAAAAACTTAATTTACAAATGGACCCAGTGTAGTGCCTTGTGAACAATGTATGCTTTCATCTTGTTTAACTCCTCAAAATAATGTTTGCTCTTTTGTTGCTTTAAAAATGTCCTGTAACTGTAACAACTTATTGACATGATAATTATGTTCTTGCTGTGCAACAACAACTGTTAACTGTTATTGTTATTGTTATTATGGCAGCAATCATTGATTCAACAAGTGCAAATGCCCAATATGTTGAAAAATCATATTTTAGATGTTTGGAACAGCTCAGATAGTAGTTTAGACTTAGAGAAACTTCATAATCAGATTCAGACCTTGAAACACTCCTGATTAAATTTTACTGCCGCAGGAGAAGCCAATGACTTTTTCCACACTCTCTCTAACTTCATTTCTAAAGACTATTCTGTCTACTGTTTATAATCTTGCTCCTCATAATCATTTTTCCTTGTATTGTCCAGATTCTTCGGCAGAGCATTCGGAATCTCACAACAGAAGTGCACCTGATTTTTTAAAAAAATAAAAAACAAGGGGGAGATGCCGGGAGCCAGTGTGAGGAATCCCGCCCGTGACAAGGTCATGCGGTAGGAAGCCTGGCAAACGCAAGGCGTGTTCAGGTTTCAGGGGTTCCCCCTGGAATTTCCCGAGCATCCACCCCTCAAAGAATAAAAATCTGCCAGCCTTTGTACTCTGCTTTTCCACTCTTCTGATATTCTCTGGAAAAGTCAATTCAAGGCTTTAGTCTTCTGCATTTGAAAGGGATGTTTCAGTTAAACTCCCTCTGATAACTCTCTAGCTTTCCTAACAGGTTCTCCCGTACCTCTTACAGCTTGTGAATTGCTTACAGCCCCAACCGCGAGAGCCGCAAAGCTTAGAAGCATCTTAAAGAGACAGAGCCTTTTCTAAAGAGTTACAAATCATATTGGTGACAGGTTTTCACTGTTGACTCAATGATTGCTGCCAGGCCTCCGTATTCCTTATCTTTTAGGCACCTGGGAGGATGTTAATCAATGTAAATGGGATATGGGAAAAGACATATAGTAGTTTTGATGTTAGCAACACTAGATTTTCTTTTGTTATAAATCACTGTACTCCTTTTACTTGTTATAAATTGCTGTATCTTTGCTATGTATGAATGTAAGTTTATTTAGTGCTTTCTGAGTGTGGCACCAGACTTTGGGAAGATCAACACAAATAAATCTTCTGGCTGACAAACCCTTATTAGAAAAAAGGCTGTAAAATGTTAATTGGCCCTTTTTGGCTGGAAGAAGATGTAAATTATCTAAGACTTGTGTATACAATTAGGTATGCAGAGAGAAAAGCCTGTTTTTGATGAGTCTGTGCTGTTCACACTGCGTAACTGCCGGGAGCCAGTGTGAGGAATCCCGCCCGTGACAAGGTCATGCGGTAGGAAGCCTGGCAAACGCAAGGCGTGTTCAGGTTTCAGGGGTTCCCCCTGGAATTTCCCGAGCATCCACCCCTCAAAGAATAAAAATCTGCCAGCCTTTGTACTCTGCTTTTCCACTCTTCTGATATTCTCTGGAAAAGTCAATTCAAGGCTTTAGTCTCCTGCATTTGAAAGGGATGTTTCAGGTAAACGCCCTCTGATAACTCTCTAGCTTGCTTGCCTAACAGGTTCCCCAGACTTCTTACAGCTTGTGAATTTGCTTACAGCCCCCAACTGCGAGAGGCACAAAGTTTAAAAGCATCTTAAGGAAACAGAGCCTTTTCTAAAGAGTTAAAAATTATATTCGTAGGGGTTTTCACTGTTGACTCAATGACTGCTGCCAGATCTCCATATTCTTTATCTTTTAGGCACCTGGAGGATGTTAATCAATGTAAACGGGATATGGAAAAGGATAGATAGTAGTTTTGATGTTAGCAACACTAGACTTTTGAGTTAATTACTTTTCTTTGTTGTATATCACTGCACTCCTCTTGTGTCCTTGCTATGTAAGAATGTAACTTTATTTAGTGCTTTCTGAGAGTGGCACCAGACTTTGGGAAGATCAACACAAATAAGTCTTCTGGTTGACAAACCCTTATCAGGAAAAAGGTTGTAAAATGCTAAATTGGCTCTCCAGCTAGAAGACATGTAAATCACCTAAGACTTGTGTATACAATTAGGTATGCAGAGAAAAAAAGCCTGGTTTTGATAAGAGTCAGGGCTGCTGACACCGCATAATTTTGTATTGCCCATTGATCTCTATGTACAATCAAAGGTATATAAGGAGACTCTAGACAATAGAGAGATGGGATCAGTTGCTGGACTGGTTTCCACCGTGTCTCCTCTTCCTACTTTAATTTCAGGCTGAATTCCCATCTGGAGCGGGCGACTCATCATGTCTACTTACCTGCCCCGGCTTTCAAGTACTGTGAGAGAGAGTGTCCAAGGCGGGGCACTTTCCAAAATTCGAACGGACGCCGGTGGCCTCATGTAGATGATGCAAACTTCTTGTCTGAAGTTTTATTAGTTCAGCTCGTAAACCAAGTTATTCAGCCTCTTTTCTCCACTTAATTTTCCTACCATACTATTTCTTCCTAATCTAATCTAATATTATTAAATAAATAAGTTTTCCTCACCGACGCCGTCCCCGCTTCGAATTCCCTGGACCCCCCGGGGCTGGACCCCGGCAGTGTATCACAAAAAACTGTGAAAAATTCTGAAGGAGATGGGAGTAGTAGACCACCTGATCTGCCTCTTGAGAAACCTGTAGGCAGGTCAGGAAGCAACAGTTAGAACGGGACATGGAACAACAGACTGGTTCCAAATAGGAAAAGCAGTATGTCAAGTCTGTATATTGTCACCCTGCTTATTTAAATTATATGCAGAGTACATCATGAGAAACGCTGGGCGGGAGGAAGCACAAGCTGGAATCAAGATTGCCAGGTGAAATATCAATAACCTCAGATATGCAGATGACACCACCCTTATGGCAGAAAGGGAAGAAAAATTAAACAGCCTCTTGAGGAAAGTGAAAGAGGAGAGTGAAAAAGTTGGTTTAAAGCTTAACATTCAGAAAATTAAGATTATGGCATCCAGTCCCATCACTTCACGGCAAATAGATGGGGAAACAGTGGAAACAGTGTCAGACTTTATTTTCTGGGGCTCCAAAATCACTGCAGATGGTGATTGTAGCCATGAAATTAAAAGATGCTTACTCCTTGGAAGGAAAGTTATGACCAACCTAGATAGCATATTAAATAGCAGAGACATCACTTTGTCAGCAAAGGTCCGTCTAGTCAAGGCTATGGTTTTTCCTGTGGTCATGTATGGATGTGAGAGTTGGACTTTAAAGAAAGCTTAGAGCCAAAGAATTGATGCTTTTGAACTGTGGTGTTGGAGAAGACTCTTGAGAGTCCCTTGGACTGCCAGGAGGTCCAACCAGTCCATCCTAAAGGAGATCAGTCCTGATTATTCATTGGAAGGACTGATGTTGAAAATGATTGAGGGCAGGAGGAGAAGGGGATGACAGAGGATGAGATGGTTGGATGGCATCACCAACTCAATGGACATGGTTTGGTGGACTCTGGCAGTAAGTGATGGATAGGGAGGCCTGGCATGCTGTGATTCTTGGGGTCACTAAGAGTTGGACATGACTGAGTGACTGAACTGAACTGAAGTTTTTCATAGCTCTTTTTCCAAGGAACAAGTGTCTTTTAGTTTCATGTACATTTCTATACAAGCAATCAAACTTTACATTAAAGATACAAGCAATTAAAAATACTAAGACACCCAACCAGTGTGTCCTGTGGACACTAATACAGAGAGGGGATCATTTTCTATTTCAGTGAAAGTATACTTATGCCTCTTGCTAACTGAAACTGCAATTTCCAGCTTAAATTAAGAATGACTGAATGAATGGTCCCAGAACACCAGAGAAATACTCTGAGATGATGTATAAACAGTCAGCCAGCTGTCCTTCAGTGCCTCTGCAAAAAATTTACTTTGCCATTCCCAACTGAATAACAATAAGTATAATGTTATAATAGTTTCTACCATACTTCCAGCTTCACTTTATAGCACCCAGTATCTACAAGTTCTGTTGCTTTCTTAAGTGTAATCAGAAGAACTCAGCCACCTAGAGCCAGATATGCTGGAGTGCAAAGTCAAGTGGGCCTTAGGAAGCATCAATTTGAATAAAGCTAAGTGGAGGTAATAGAATTCCAGCTGAGCTATCTCTAATTCTCAAAGATGATGCTGTGAAAGTGCTACACTCAATATGCCAGCAAATCTGGAAAACTCAGCAGTGGCCACAGGACTGGAAAAGTTCAGTTTTGATTCCAATCTCAAAGAAAAGCAATGCCAAAGAATGTTCAAACTACCACACAATTGCACTCATCTCACACACTAGCAAAGTAATGCTCAAAATTCTCCAAGCTAGGCTTCAACAGTATGTGAACTGAGAACTTCCAGATTTTCAAGTTGGATTTACAAAAGGCAGAGGTACCAGAGATCAAATTGCCAGCATCCATTGGTGGTGGTTTAGTCCCTAAGTCGTGTCCAACTCTGCAAGCCCATGGATTATAGCCTGCCAGGCTCCTCTGTCCATAGGATTCTCCAGGCAAGAATACTGGAGCAAGTGGCTATTTCCTTCTTCAGGGAATCTTTCTGACCCAGGGATCAATCCTGGGTCTCCTGCATTGCATGCAGATTCTTTACAAACTGAGCTATGAGGGGGCGATTGCCAGTGTCTGTTGGATCATAGAAAAGGCAAGAGAATTTCAGAAAAAAAAAAATCTACTTCTATTTCATTGACTACACTAAAGGCTTTGTTGTGTAGATCACAACAAACTGTGGAAAATTCTTAAAGAGATGGGAATACCAGACCACCTTATATGCCTCCTGAGAAACCTGTATGCAGATCAAGAAGCAAGAGTTAAAACTGGACATGAAATAAAGAACTGGTTCCACACTGGGAAAGCAGTGGGTGAAGGCTGTATGTCACCTTGCTTATTTAATGTATATACAGAGTACAACATGTGAAATGCCAGACTGGATGAAGCACAAGCTGGAATCAAGATTGCCAGGAGAAATATCAATAACCTCAGATATGCAGATGACACCACCCTTATGGCAGAAACCGAAGAACTAAAGACCTCTTGCTGAAAGTTAAAGAAGCGAGTGAAAAAGTTGGCTTAAAACTCAACATTCGAAAAACTAAGATCATGGCATCCGGTCCCATCACTTCATAGCAAACAGATGCGGAAACAATGTAAACAGTGAGAGGCTTATTTTCTTGATCTCCAAAATCACTGCAGATGGTGACAGCAGTCATGAAAGTAAAAGATGCTTGCTCCTTGGAAGAAAAGCTATGACCAACCTAGACAGCATATTCAAAAGCAGAGATAATACTTTACTGACAAACGTCCATCTAGTCAAAGCTATGGTTTTTCCAGTAGTTATGTATGGATGTTAGAGTTGTACCATAAAGAAAGCTGAGTGCCAAAGAATTGATTCTTTTGAACTGTGATGTTGGAAAAACTCTTGAGAGTCCCAGGGACTACAAGGAGATCAAACCAGTTAATCCTAAAGGAAATCATTCCTGAATATTCATTCCAAGGACTGATGCTGAATCTCCAATACTTTGGCCACCTGATGCGAAGAGCTGACCTACTGGAAAAGATCCTGATACTGGGAAAGAATGAAAGCAGGAAGAGAAGGGGATAACAGAGGATAAGATGGTTGGATGGCATTACCGAATCAATGGACATGAGTTTGAGCAAGCTCCAGGTGTTGGTGATGGACAGGGAAGCCTGGCATGCTACAGTCCATTGGGTTGGACAAAGAGTTGGACACAACTGAGCAATTGAACTGCACTGAAGTATTTGGGTAAATTCCTTACATTGTTAAAGCCATCATTTTACATTTCCCACCTGTTTATTATGTCTTTAACAAACATCAAGTACTATGAGCACCTCATTAATACCCTGAGCCTTACATCTGGGTGCGAGAGCTCAAGTTAGGTTTCTTTGTGTAGTTACTAGTTCTCTTGTATGCAGTGTTATTTACAGGATGTTACAACACAATTGATACAACATAAACTATTGAGATTTACTTCTGTGCTTTGGGGTTAAAATTCCACAGAACATTTTCAATGTATTGTGTAATATTTTAGTTTCATTGTTCTAGATTCTTTTGATAAGGTTCAGAGTTTTAATTTTACTTAAAATAAAACTATACATCTGTTTGCAGTTATTTGGCAAATTTTCAGTGACTCAGAAATATTAGGTATTTCTCTCACTTTAAAGTGTATACTTAAGATCCTAACAGAGATCCCAAATGTGGTTAACAGTAGGAGAGAGAGAGAGATAAATATTGAAATTGAGATGGAGATGGAGGATGAGAGGCAATAGTAGGAGTAGAGAGAGAAGAAAAGGTCATACATGAAAGTCAGTTATATTAGTGCAAGCTTTGCTAATATAGACTTCCCTGGTGGATCAGATGGTAAAGTGTCTGTCTACAATGCTGGAGACCCGGGTTCAGTTCCTGGCTTGAGCAGATCCCCTAGCGAAGGAAATGGCAATCTACTCCATCTGTCCATTTAGGAAAATCCCATGGACAGAGGAGCCTGGTAGGCTACAGTCCATGGGGTCGCAAAGAGTCAGACACGACTGAGTGACTTCACTTCACTTGCTCTAAGAAAAGCAAACAATATTTTCCTGCAATTTTTTTCTTGGGCTCATAAGAAGATTAAAAATCTTCTTTAATTCACTCAGACATTCTTTGAATCCTTTCAGTTGTGATACTGCTTCCTCGGAACTGTTTCCTGCTTTCCCTGAATTTTCTATTTTTCAATCTATTTTTTTGTTGATGGAAGTAGTGGAGGGAGAAAAATCATCTCTATACATTGCTGGCACAGCTAACATTTCAAAGTGAGCCACAGGCAGAAAAGCTGGAGGCAGAAAGATTTGTGGGATACTGTCTATACCATCAGTAGAAGATGGCTTTAGACACGACTGAGTGACTTCACTTCACTTGCTCTAAGAAAAGCAAACAATATTTTCCTGCAATTTTTTTCTTGGGCTCATAAGAAGATTAAAAATCTTCTTTAATTCACTCAGACATTCTTTGAATCCTTTCAGTTGTGATACTGCTTCCTCGGAACTGTTTCCTGCTTTCCCTGAATTTTCTATTTTTCAATCTATTTTTTTGTTGATGGAAGTAGTGGAGGGAGAAAAATCATCTCTATACATTGCTGGCACAGCTAACATTTCAAAGTGAGCCACAGGCAGAAAAGCTGGAGGCAGAAAGATTTGTGGGATACTGTCTATACCATCAGTAGAAGATGGCTTTCTAATATCTGATAGAAAGGCGTATCATACCCAGTTCCTGATCTCTCTTAAAAGGAGAGTACATATTTCATTCTTCAAAGCCACCGAATAGCTTCTTCCCAACTAATATGCAGCTGGACCTGTGGACAAGCCTCTTCTGGGTCTACTTTCTGATTCATCAAACCCTTTTTTTCTCCTATAATAATAAAGTAATTTTCTCTGCCCTAGGGAAGCCTTGCCTGAAGAATGGCCTATGGCAGGAAATCATCACCTGTCTGAGGTAAATGGATTATTATAGAGCACTAAGTTATTTGTAAGATTACTGCTTTTACATCTCTAATTATTAGCTATGTAGTTTGAAGAGTTAATGAATTCCATACCAGAGAACAGTTTATTAGACCATAAAATGTACCCAACCCAGTCAAATAAAATTCTTCCTCATCTTTAGGACAAAAAGTTTATATACTCTAGGACAAAGATAGCAATGCATTAAGGATTCCTCATATACAACTGAAAATGTGCTTTATCCTGTGCTAGAGATTTGAAAGCTTTGGAGGCAGAAGCAAAATTTAATTTCCAAATCCATATAATCACTAATATCTGCAAAAATATGTATTCAGAAACTATATCAAAACTTTCTTATTTCATTGAAGTGTTGTAAAGCATAATATATTTAATGAGACGTTACAAGATGTTACATTATGTTACATTATATAAGGGCTTAGATTAACTTTTTAAAAAAATAAAATACTACAAAGGGAAAGGGAAAGGGAAGTCGCTCAGTCGTGTCCGACTCTTCGCGACCCCGTGGACCGCAGCCTACCAGGCTCCTCTGTCCATGGGATTTTCCAGGCAAGAGTACTGGAGTGGGGTGCCATCACAAAGTAACCAAATATGCTTTTCCTATATGCAATTTAAAGAATTCTTAAAATTCTATCAAAATTGATGTTCAATCTTCTAAATCCATCTGTCCTTATATGTCCATGATCTATCAAAACTGATGTTCAATCTTCTAAATCCATCTGTCCTTATATGCCATGATCTTCATTTTTTGAATGTTGAGTTTCAAGCCAGCTTTTTCACTCTCCTCTTTCACCTTCATCAAGTGACTCTTTAGTTCCTCTTCCTTAATATGTTTCAAAGACTTATTCAATCATTGACAATGCCCAGTGATGATAGGTAGACTGTAAAAGCTGCCTATAAATAGAGCACCAAGACTTTCATTGGCTTTTCAGGGCAAATTCTAACGTATATATTGACATAAGTGGTCTTTGTAGCACCTAGAAAAGGATGATCACACTTACACATTTCTGTGGAGGAGAAACTAAAGAAATATGAGAGCATAACAGAATACATAAATGTAATAAGAAATAGTTTAAAGGAATTACCATTCATTTAAATGAGAAAACAATCCAAGGTTATATATGTCCCATATGTTGAAAACAATCAGGTATCCATATCTCCAGTAACATGATTTTGGTTACAAAATGGAAGAATACTTATTTAATGAAACATATTAAGGAAGAGGAACTAAAGAGTCACTTGATGAAGGTGAAAGAGGAGAGTGAAAAAGCTGGCTTGAAACTCAACATTCAAAAAATGAAGATCATGACATCTGGTCCCAACATTTCATGGCAAATAGATGGGGAAACAATGGAAACAGTGAGAGACTTTATTTTCTTGGGCTCCAAAATCACTGCAGATGGTGACTGCAGCCATGAAATTAAAAGATGATTCCTCCTTGGAAGAAAAGCTATGACAAACCTAAACAGTGCATTAAAAAGCAGAGATATTACTTTGCCAACAAATATCTATCTCATTAAAGCTATGGTTTTTCTGATAATCATGTATGGATGTGAGAGTTGGACCATAAAGAAGGCTGAACACTGAAGAGTTGATGCTATTGAACTATGGTGTTGGAGAAGGCTACTCAGAGTCCCTTGGACTGCAAGGAAATCAAACCAATCAATCCTAAAGGAAATCAGTCCTGAATATTCACTGGAAGGACTGATGCTGAAGCTGAAACTCCAATACTTTGGCCACCTGATATGAAGAGCCGACTCATTAAAACAGACCCCAAAAGACTGAAGGCAGGAGGAGAAGGGGATGACAGAGGACAAGATGGTTAGATGGTATCAATGACTCGGTGGACATGAGTTTGAGCAAGCTCTGGGAGATGGTGATGGACAGGTCAGACTGGCATGCTGCAGTCCATGGGGTTGCAAAGAGTAGGACACGACTGAGCAATCGAACAACATTAACGAATGTCAAGCTTTCATTAGTGCACATGTTCTTAAATGTCCACATGGTGAAAGACATACCATTCTTATGTTTATGTCTTTTGCACCAAGAGCCTATGAGTAATTATGTTTTGTGAAAAAAGCATCAATCACTTCACTATCTAGAAAGTCAGTTTTTTTTGTTGTTGTTGTTTTTTTTATCCTATTTAGGGCCATATTTGGAGTCTAATTTAGAGCAAATAACTGCTAAGAATAAAAACCTGCTTTGAAATAAATGATTTCTTATGGATCATAGTTTCCTACCTTGTAGCCACTCCACAAAAACTATGAGATCTAGTACTAGTCGATGAGTGAAACCATTCAGTCGAGCAATCCACAATGGAGAGGATTAGCTTACAACTGTTCCCACTATCAGCAAAACAGCAAGAAGCAGACAGTTCATTTTACAGAAACTTAATGAAGTGTATGGCTCTAGCTGTTTAATACAAGCACTGTCAAAGCATCTAGGCAAAAAGTCTCAGCTGTCACTACTGACAAGCTGAGTAGAATTATTTGTTACACTAGACTACAGAAAGCACCAAAGAATGGCACGTGGTGCTGCTACCATACTGTCTCTATCCATACAGAGACAACATGCTTACGGTTGCCACAGACACACGACAATGGCATCTTCTCAAAAGACTTGAATCACACAATAGATATGAGGGTTTAACATTCCACCCTTAGCATTTCAAAAGTGACAGCAGCCCATGAAGACTTGATAATATCTTCATAAGTATATAAATTTGCTTAACAATCTATATATTTATTTTATATTTATATGGAGAAATTATCCACACATAAATACACATACATATTCACACGCATATAACAAAACAATATCTGTGAGTCAAATTCTCTTTGGTTAACTTCTTTTATGCAAATCTAAGAGCTTTTGATTTTATTATTAACAACATATACACAGGTTAATACTGAAAAACCTGATAAACAAAAAAAATTTTCATGAACAAATTATATATTCTCATCACCCTCTTTATCAGGACACTGAGAGTACATGTGTTTGCTTAACCGACAAGAAAAATAAAAGTAGGACTTGAGAGTAGACTACTAATTTATCTAAGTTTCTGATACCAAGATAAATTGTAGTTTTTTTTTTGGCTATGCAGACATCCATCACTTTCACTTAAAAATAAGTCCTGCATATATAATTTAGCACAGCACAATTAAACAAAAGTTTGTATAGAAATGTGGTTGAAGAGGGAGAAAATGAAAACAAGAAACTCTAATTATTTACAAATTGATTCAAAGGATAAAAACAAATAATGCACTTATTATTCAACATACTTATTGAAAGCTACCTGATAAACATTTAGCTATTTGAGGTTAATTTGAGGAATAAAGCAAGAGAGAGATGAATAATTTTCTCAAAGAACTATAAAATAAAGATGACTTATGCACACAAATAACTATAATATAGGAGAAAGAGTGCCATGAGAAGAAAATTCAAATTATCAAAACATCTCAAAACCAGGAGAGATCTATTCATTCTGTCCAGAAAATGAGCAGTGATGGAAAAGGGTATTCTCAACCATGGTGTCCAATGGGAAGCTCTTACAAGTTCTAAAGTTAAAAAAAGTGAACGAATATCTCACATTATAAAATCAAAACACATTAAGTTCAATAACAATTATGGTCTGAAAGAATTTTCTGAGATAGTCCCTTTTATCCCATTTATGGAGAACTAGAAAAGATACAGAGAATAGTAAGCCAAGGAAGGATAAGATCAGATTTGCATTTTAGATGGCTCATTCTGCTGAAGTGTAGAGATGGCAATGAGACAGAAAAAGATTGCATATAGAAATATTCATTAAAAGATACAGAGATAAGTGTTAATAAGACAGCCTGAGACTGCTATCCTTACAAAGGCCTACACAAGCTTGGACTTTAGCTGGCATCTGGGAACTTCAATATCAAGAGGGTTCCAGAATCTCTGATAAGAATATGTAACTATGTTGGAAGCAACCTAAATGCCCATCAAAAGAGGAATGAATAAAGAAGATGTGGTACATACATACAATGGAATATTACTCAGCCATTAAAAAGAATAAAATAATAACATTTGCTGCAACATGGATGGACCTAGAGATTATCATACTGAATGAAGTAAGTCAGAGAAGGAGAAATATTGTATGATATCTCTTATATATGAAATCTAAAAAGAAAAAAAAAATTCCACAGACAGAGTAGCTTGGTGGGCTTTGGTCCAAAGAGTCCGACATGACTGAATGACTGAACATAATAGGAATTACATATTGGATACAAGCCCCTTCACAGGTCTTGCATATATATCTTGCATGGATCTATGAGCCTGCATAACTCAAGGAAGCTATGAGCCATGCCGCGTAGGGCCACCTAAGAGGGACAGGTCAAAGTGGTGAGTTCTGACAAAATGTGGTCCACTGGAGGAGAGAATGGCAGACCACTCCAGTATCCTTACCATGAGAAACCCATAAACAGTTTGAAAAGCCAAAAAGATAGCATATCAGAAGATGACAGAAAGACTCACAGACTTAGAAAACAAACTTATAGACCAGGGTGAAGGGTGGGGTATGAGATGGTTAGGGAGTTTGAGATGGACACGTATACACTGCTGTATTTAAAATGGATAACCAGGTCCTAAGATGGCAGAGGAATGGGATGGGGAGATCACTTTCTCCCCAACAAATCCATCAAAAGAACATTTGAACACTGAGCAAACTCCACAAAACAACTTCTGAAGGCTGGCAGAGGACATCAGGCACCCAGAAAAGCAGCCCATCATCTTCAAAAGGAGGTAGGACAAAATATGAAAGATAAAAAGAGAGATAAAAGAGTTAGGGTTGGAGATCCATCCCAGGAAGGGAGTCTTAATAGACAAGAAGTTTCCAAACACCAGAAAACCCTCTCACCGGCGGGTCTGGGGGAAGTTTCCGAATCTCAGAGGGCAACATAAACAGGAGAAAAAATAAATAAATAAAACCCACAGATTACGTGCCTAAAGGCAACTCCCAACAGAGAAGTACCCCAGAAACTCGCATCCACCACCAGCAAGTGGGGCTGAACGGAGAGGAGCGGATGGCATTGCTTAGGGTAAGGACCAGGCCTGAATGCCCTGAGGGCAATCTGAGGGAGCTAACGTGAGATAGCAAATGAACTGTGGGATAGCCAGAGAGAGAGAGAGGAAAAAAAGAGAGAGAGAAAGAGAATTATCCCACGAGAAGCCCTAACCTAAGGCACTGCTAGACAGCTCACAGAACAAAGGACTGAGCGAATACCAGAGAAGAGCTAGCGGCTGCGGACCAGCCCATCCCCCACCAGAGGCAGGGGGTAGGCGGTGCCAGCCAGAGCTGGAAAGGGGCAAGCTAGGCCCCAGGGAGGGCATCCCCTACCAAACTTCAGACAGGCTTCCAGTTTTTAACCAAAGACTTCCTGGGATTCTGGACAGTTGACATCTGCCGGGAGGGTCGCAGCCAGAGATCAGCTCCCAAGAAGAGACATACAGCACACTGGAGATGGGCGCACCTGGAAACCCAGCAGCTGGGACAGGAAGGTGACGAGACGCACCGCACCTGAGGAGAGTGTGCTCGCCAAGCACCTGGTCTCCTGAGCTGCTCCGACCGGGGAACTGCACAAAACGCAGGCCTGATGAGTCTGCGCCTTTGTGGAGTACCTGAGAACCTGAACCTGAAAGGCTTAGACCTGGGAAGTGCATGCAACCCAGGGCCCACTCCTTGCAGAACAACCTGAAGCCTGAGTAGTGTAGACTGGGAAAACACAGGCTGTGAGCGGGGGCAAACCCAGTGTGGCCAAGACACTGCGAGCAGTCCCCACACATGCCAGTGATATTTGTTTGCAGTGCTCCTCCCTCCCCACAGCACGACTGAGCAAGTGAGCCTCAACAAGAGACCACCTCCGCCCCCTTGTGTCAGGGCAGAAATTAGACACTGAAGAGACCTGCAAACAGAAGAAGCCAAATAAACAGAGGGAACCGCTTTGGAGTTGACAGGTGCAACAGATTAAAATCCCTGTAGTTAACACCGACTACATTGAAAGAGGCCTATAGATTTCGAGAAGTATAAGCTAGAACAAGGAACTATCTGAAACTGAACTGACCCCACACTGCCCACAACAGCTCCAGAGAAATTCCTAGATATATTTTTACTGTTATCATTTTTTTTTAATTTTTAATTTTTTTCTTTAAGTCCTCTATTACTCCTTTAATTTTCATTTTTATAACCTACTATTACCTTGCAAAAAAAAAGACCCTAGTTTTAAAGCAAACTTCATATATATTTCTTATACTTTTTGTGATTTTTTTTTAAATATTGCATTTTTGAGAGTCTAACCTCTATTCTAGATTTTTAATCTTTGCTTTATAGTATTTGTTATCAATTTTGTACATTTAAGAATACAATCTTCAGTACCCATTTTTACTTAGGAGTGTGATTACTGGCTTGATTACTCTTTCCTCCTTTTGACTCTCCTATTTCTCCCCCAGGTCACCTCTATCTCCTCCCTCCCACTTCTCTTTTCAATTCAATTCTGTGAATCTCTGTGGGTGTTTTGGGCTGTGGAGAACACTTAGGGAACAGAGTACTGCCTAGATCTATATCTCTCTTTTTGATTTCCCCTTTTCTCCTCCTGCTCACCTCTATCTCATTCCTCCCTCTTCTCTTCACTATGTAACTCCATGAACCTCTCTGAGGGTTCCAGATTGTGGAGAGCACATAGAGAATTCTTTACTGGCTAGATTGCTCTCATCCCTTTAGATTCCCCCTCTTCTCCTCCTGGTCACTTCTATCTCCCTCCTCCCTCTTCTCTTCTCCATGTAACTCTGTGAACCTCTCTGGGTGTCCCTCACTGTGGAGAATCTTTTCACCATTAACCTAGTTTTATTATCAGTGCTGTATGGATGGAGAAGTCTTGAGGCTACTGTAAGAATAAGACTGAAAACCAGAGGCAGGAGGCTTAAGCCCAAAACCTGAGAACACCAGAGAACTCCTGACTCCAGGGAACATTAATTGATAAGAGATCATCCAAAAGCCTACATGCTGCTGCTGCTGCTGCTGCTAAGTCAGTTCAGTCGTGTCCAACTCTGTGTGACCCCAGAGACGGCAGCCCACCAGGCTATCCCATTCCTGGAATTCTCCAGGCAAGAACACTGGAGTGGGTTGCCATTTCCTTCTCCAATGCATGAAAGTGAAAAGTGAAAGTGAAGTTGCTCAGTCGTGTCCAACTCCTAGTGACCCCATGGACTGCAGCCTACCAGGCTCCTCCATCCATGGGACTTGCCAGGCAAGATTACTGGAGTGGGTTGCCATTGCCTTCTCCAAAAAGCCTACATACCTACACTGAAACCAAGCACCACACAAGAGCCAATTAAGTTCCAGAGCAAGACATACCATGCAAATTCTCCAGCAACATAGGAACATAGCCCTGAGTATCAATATACAGGCTGCCCAAAGTCACACCAAAGCCATAGACATCTCAAAACTCACTACTGGATATTTCATTGCACTCCAGAGAGAAGAAATCCAGTTCCACCCACCAGAACACCAAAGCAAGCTTCCCTAAGCATGAAACCTTGAGAAGCCAATCATTCAACCCCACCCAAAGGGAGGAACCTCCACAATAAAGAGGAACCACAAACTGCCAGAATACAGAAAGGCCAACCCAAACACAGTAATCTAAACAAGATGAAAAGGCATAGAAATACTTAGCAGGTAAAGGAACATGATAAATGCCCACCAAACCAAACAAAAGAGGAAGAGATAGGGAGTCTATCTGAGAAAGAATTCAGAATAATGATAGTAAAAATGATACAAAATCTTGAAAACAAAATGGAGTTACAGATAAATAGTCTGAAGACAAGGATTGAGAAGAAGCAAGAAATGTATACGAAGGACCTAGAAGAAATAAAAAAGAATCAATCAATAATGAATAATGCAATAAATGAGATCAAAACACTCCAGAGGGAACCAACAGTAGAATAATGGAGGCAGAAGATAGGATAAGTGAGGTAGAAGATAGAATGGTAGAAATAAATTTATCAGAGAGGAAAAAAGAATCAAAAGAAATGAGGACAACCTCAGGGACCACTGGGACAATGTGAAACACCCCAACATTTGAATCATAGGAGTTCCAGAAGAAGAAGACCAAAAGAAAGGACATGAGAAAATACTCAAGGAAATATTGTTCAAAATTTCCCTAAAATGGGGGAAGAAATAGTCACACAAGTCCAAGAAACCCAGAGAGTCCCAAACAGGATAAACCCAAGACAAAATACCCTAAGACACATATTAATCAAATTAACAAAGATCAAACACAACGAACAAATACTAAAAGCAGCAAGGGAAAAACAACAAATAACACACAAGGGGATTCCCATAAGTATAACAGCTGATCTTTCAACAGAAACTCTGTAGGCCAGAAGGGAATGGCAAGACATACTCAAAGTGATGAAAGAGAAAAACCTACAACCCAGATTACTGTACCCAGCAAGGATCTCATTCAAATATGAAAGAGAAATCAAAATCTTTACAGACAAGCAAAAGCTGAGAGAATTCAGCACCACCAAACCAGTTCTTCAACAAATGCTAAAGGATCTTCTCTAGACAGGAAACAGAGAAAGGGTGTATACACTCAAATCCCAAAAAACAAAGTCAGTGGCAATGGGACTATACTTATCAATAATTGCCTTAAATGTAAATGGGTTGAATGCCTCAACCAAAAGACAAAGACTGGCTGAATGGATACAAAAACAAGACCTCTATATATGCTGTCTACAAGAAACGCACCTCAAAACAAGGGACATATACAGACTGAAAGTGAAAGGCTGGAAAAAGATGGGACCATACTTATCAATAATTGCCTTAAATGTAAATGGGTTGAATGCCTCAACCAAAAGACAAAGACTGGCTGAATGGATACAAAAACAAGACCTCTATATATGCTGTCTACAAGAAACGCACCTCAAAACAAGGGACATATACAGACTGAAAGTGAAAGGCTGGAAAAAGATATTTCACACAAATGGAGACCAAAAGAAAGCGGGAGTAGCAATACTCATATCAGATAAAATAGACTTTAAAATAAAGGCTGTGAAAAAAGACAAAGAAGGGCACCACATAATGATCAAAGGATCAATCCAAGAAGAAGATTCAGGTCAGTTCAGTCACTCAGTCGTGTCCGACTCTTTCGACCCCATGAATCACAGCACGCCAGGCCTCCCTGTCCATCACCAACTCCCAGAGTTCACTCAGACTCATGTCCATTGAGTCAGTGATGCCATCCATAAACCCACAGCAAACATTATCCTCAATGGTGAAAAATTGAAAGCATTTCCCCTAAAGTCAGGAACAAGGCAAGGATGCCCACTCTCATCATTACTATTTAACATAGTTTTGGAACCTTTGGCCACAGCAATCAGAGCAGAAAAAGAAATAAAGGAATCCAGACTGGAAAAGAAGTAAAACTCTCACTGGTTGCAGCTGACATGATCCTCTACATAGAAAACCTTAAAGACTCCACCAGAAAGTTATTAGAGCTAATCAATGAATATAGTAAAGTTGCAGGATATAAAATCAACACACAGAAATCCCTTGAATTCCTATACATTAACAACGAGAAAACAGAAAGAGAAATTAAGGAAACAATCCCATTCACCATTGCAAAGAAAAGAATAAAATACTTAGGAATAAATCTACCAAAAGAAACAAAAGACCTATATATAGAAAAATATAAAACATTGATGAAAGAAATCAAAGAGGACACAAATAGATGGAGAAATACTCCATGTTCATGGATCAGAAGAATCAATATAGTGAAAATGAGTATACTACCCAAAGCAATCTACAGACTCAATGCAATCCTTATCAAGCTACCAGTGGTATTTTTCACAGAACTAGAACAAATAATTTCACAATTTGTATGGAAATACAAAAAAACCTCGAATAACCAAAACTAGATGAATCAATATAGTGAAAATGAGTATAATACCCAAAGCAATTTATAGATTCAATGCAATCCCTATCAAGCTACCAAAGTAAATGCTTTAACCTCTGAGCCACCAGGGAAGCCCTTTCACCAAACTAGAACAAATAATTTCACAATTTGCATGGAAATACAAAAAACCTCGAATAGCCAAAGCCATCTTAAGAAAGAAGAATGGAACCTGAGGAATCAACCTGCCTAACTTCAGGCTCTACTACAAAACTACAGTTATCAATACAGTATGGTACTGGCGCAAAGACAGAAATATAGATCAATGGAACAAAATAGAAAGCTCAGACATAAATCCACACATCTATGGACACCTTATCTTTGACAAAGGAGGCATGAATATACAATGGAGGAAAGCAATCTCTTTAACAAGTGGTGCTGGGAAAACTGGTCAACTACTTGTAGAAGAATGAAACTAGAACACTTTATGTCACCATACACAAAAATAAACTCAAAATGGATTAAAGATCTAAATGTAAGACCAGAATCTATAAAACTCCTAGAGGAAAACATAGGCAAAACACTCTCCAACATAAATCACAGCAGGATCCTCTATGACCCACCTCCCAGAATATTGGAAATAAAAGCAAAAATAAACAAATGGGACCTAATAAAAATTAAAAGCTTTTGCACAATGAAGGAAATTATAAGTAAAGTGAAAAGACAGCCTTCAGAATGGGAGAAAATAATAGCAAACGAAGCAACTGACAAAGAATTAATCTCAAAAATATACAAGCAACTCCTGCAGCTCAATTCCAGAAATATAAATAACCCAATCAAAAAAATGGGCCAAAGAACTAAACAGACATTTCTCCAAAGAAGACACACAGATGGCTAACAAACACATGAAAAGATGCTCAACATCACTCAATATCAGAGAAATGCAAATCAAAACCACAATGAGGTACCATTTCACGCCAGTCAGAATGGCTACTATCCAAAAATCTACAAACAATAAATGCTGGAGAGGGTGCGGAGAAGAGGGAATCCTCTTACATTGTTGGTGGAAATGCAAACTAATACAGCCACTATGGAGAACAGTGTGGAGATTCCTTAAAAAACTGGAAATAGAACTGCTTATGACCCAGCAATCCCACTGCTGGGCATACACACTGAAGAAACCAGAACTGAAAGAGACACATGTACCGCAATGTTCATCGCAGCACTGTTTATAATAGCCAGGACATGGAAGCAACCTAGATGTCCATCAGCAGATGAATGGATAAGAAAGCTGTGGTACATATACACAATGAAGTATTACTCATCCATTAAAAATAATATATTTGAATCAGTTCTAATGAGGTGGATGAAACTGGAGCCTATTATACAGAGTGAAGTAGGCCAGAAAGAAAAACACCAATACAGTATACTAATGCATATATATGGAATTTAGAAAGATGGTGATGATAACCCTATTTGCAAGACAGCAAAAGAGACACAGATGTATAGAACAGTCGTTTGGACTCTGTGGGAGAAGGCGAGGGTGGGATGATCTGAGAGAATAGCATTGAAACGTGTATATTATCATATATGAAACAGATCACCAGTCTAGGTTCGATGCATGAGACAGGGTGCTCAAGGCTAGTGCATTGGGATGACCCAGAGGGATGGGATGGGGAGGAAGGTGGGAGAGGGGTTCAGGATGGGGAACACATGTAAACCCATGTCTGATTCATATCAATGTATCGCAAAAACCACTACAATATTGTAAAGCAATTAGCCTTCAACTAAAATAAATTAGCAAATAAATATTTAAAAATTAAAAAAAAGGATAACCAACAAGGACCTACTCTATGACACATGGAGCTCTGGTCAATTTTATATGGCAGCTGGATGGGAAGGGAGTATGGGGGAGATTGCATATATGTATATGTATGGCTGAGTCCCTTTGCTGTTCACCTGAAACTATCACAACATTATTTCTCAGCTATACTCCAAACAAAACAGTTTAAAATTTTTTTAAAAAATATGTAACTGTGTGTACCCAAAGTGTTTATGCAAACAATAGCTCATGCTGAACACCTGATTTTCTTCTGGGTGACTACTAGAATCTTGGTAGGTGTCAGGCAGAAAGTATGTATGTAGTCAATCTCCAATAAAACTGTGAGTACCAGGTCTCCAATGAAATTCCCTAGGAGACAACATTTTACCCATGTTGATACAAATCATTCCTGGAGGGCTTACACATATCCTATGTAACTCCACTGAGAGAGGATGCCTGGAATCTTATCTTAGGTTTCCTCTAGGCTCTACTCAATGTGCCTCTTGCCTTTATTGATTTGGTTTGATATTTTTCCACTGTAATAAATCACAGCAATGAATACAACTATATGCTGAGGCCTGTGAATTCTCCCAGCAAAATGTCAGACATAGGGATGGTCTTGGGGACCTTAACACAGATGGCTTTGTCTTCCCAAAGATGAAGGAGGTCTGAACTAGTGCAATCACAAAAGGGATGAAAGACCAATGAAAGGAAATGGCTGAAAGAAGGGATATCTGATTCAAACAGACTTAGATGCAAATTTCAGCTCCATTACTGATTAACCATGAGAAAGTGAAAGTGAAAGTCTATCAGTCACGTCCCACTCTGCCACTCATGGACTATCCAGGCAAGAATATACTGTAGTGGGCAGTGGTTCCCTTCTCCTGGGGAATCTTCCCAACACAGGGATCAAAGCTAGGTCTCCTACACTGCAGGCAGATTTTGACCAGCTGAGCCACCAGGGAAGCCCAAGAACAGCAAGTCATGCTCATACTAAACATTTAATAGGAGATATCTAGCAAAAAGCTGGATATCTTAATCTGAAGACAGTCAGAAGTTTTATTTATAAGAGAAAAGCATTTTTGCAGTCAGTATCAATATAAGCATTCAGTTCAGTTCAGTCGCTCAGTTGTGTCTGTCTCTTTGCGACCCCATGGACTGCAGCATGCCAGGCCTACCTGTCCATCACCAACTCTGGGAGTTTGCTCAAACTCATGTCCGTCGAGTTGGTGATGCCATCCAACCATCTCATCTTCTGTCATCCCATTCTCCTCTGCCTTCAATCCTTCCCAGCATCAGGGGCTTTACAAATGAGTCAATTCTTTGCATCAGTGGTCAAAGTATTGGAGTTTCACCTTCAGCATCAGTCCTTCCAATGAATATTCAGGACTAATTTCTTTAAGGATGGACTGGTATCTCCTTGCAGTCCAAGGGACTCTCAAGAGTCTTCTCCAACACCACAGTTCAAAAGCATCAATTCTTCGGTGTTCAGCTTTCTTTATAGTCCAACTCTCACATTCATACATGACTAATGGAAAAAACAAAGCTTTGACTAGATGGACCTTTGTTTACAAAGTAATTTCTCTGCTTTTTAATATCCTGTCTAGGTTGGTCATTACTTTTCTTCCAAGGAGCAAGCGTCTTTTAATTTTATGACTGCTGTCACCATCTGCAGTGATTTTGGAGGCCAAAATAATAAATTCTGTCACTGTTTCCATTGTTTCTCATCTATTTGCCATGAAGTGATGGGACCAGGTGTCATGATCTTACTTTTCTCAATGTTGAGTTTTAAACCAACTTTTTCACTCTCCTCTTTCACTTTCATCAAGAGACTCTTTAGTTCTTCTTCGCTTTCAGCCATAAGTGTGGTGTCATCTACATATCTGAGGTTATTGATATTTCTCCCAGCAATCTTAATTCCAGCTTGTGTTTCATCCTGTCCAAGATTTCTCATGAGGTACTTTGCATATAAGATAAATAAGCAGGGTGACAATATATGGCCTTAACGTACTCCTTTCCCTATTTGGAATCAGTCTGTTGTTCCATGTCCAGTTCTAATTGTTGCTTCTTGATCTGCATACAGATTTCTCAGGAGTCAGGTCAGGTGGTCTGATATTCCCATCTCTTGACGAATTTTCCACAGTTTACTGTGATCAACATAGTCAAAGTCTTTGACATAGTCAAAACAGCAAGGTAGATGTTTTTCTGGAACTCTTTCACTTTATCAATGATCCAACACATGTTGGCAATTTGATCTCTGGTTCCTCTGCCTTTTCTCAATCCAACTTGAACATGTGGAATTTCCTGGTTCATGTACTGTTGAAGCCTGGCTTGGAGAATTTTGAACATTACTTTACTAGCATGTAAAATGATTGCAATTGTGCAGTAGTTTGAGCATTCTTTGGCATTGCCTTTTTTTGGGATTGGAATGAAAACTGACCTTTTCCAGTCCTGTGGCCACTGCTGAGTTTTACAAATTTGCTGGCACATTAATTGTAACACTTTCACAGCATCATCCTTTAGGATTTGAAATAGCTCAATGGGAATTCCATCACCTCTGCTAGCTTTGTTCATAGCAATGCATCCTAAGGCCCACTTGACTTCACATTCAGGATGTCTGGCTCTAGGTGACTGGAAAAGGTCAGTTTTCATTCCAATTCCAAAGAAAGGCAATGCCAAAGAATGCTCAAACTACCGTACAATTGCACTCATCTCACATGCTAGTAAAGTAATGCTCAAAATTCTCCAAGCCAGGCTTCAGCAATACATGAACCGTGAACTCTCTGATGTTCAAGCTGGTTTTAGAAAAGGCAGAGGAACCAGAGATCAAGTTGCCAACATCCGCTGGATCATGGAAAAAGCAAGAGAGTTCCAGAAAAACATCTATTTCTGCTTTATTGACTATGCTAAAGCCTTTGACCTCAGATATGCAGATGACACCACCCTTATGGCAGAAAGTGAAGAGGAACTAAAAAGCCTCTTGATGAAAGTGAAAGAGGAGAGCGAAAAAGTTGGCTTAAAGCTCAACATTCAGAAAATGAAGATCATGGCATCCGGTCCCATCACTTCATGGGAAATAGATGGGGAAACAGTGGAAACAGTGTCAGACTTTATTTTGGGGGGATCTAAAATCACTGCAGATGGTGACTGCAGCCATGAAATTAGAAGACACTTACTCCTTGGAAGAAAAGTTATGACCAACCTAGATAGTATATTCAAAAGCAGAGACATTACTTTGGCAACTAAGGTCCGTCTAGTCAAGGCTATGGTTTTTCCTGTGGTCATGTATGGATGTGAGAGTTGGACTGTGAAGAAGGCTGAGCACCTAAGAATTGATGCTTTTGAACTGTGGTGTTGGAGAAGACTCTTGAGAGTCCCTTGGTCTGCAAGGAGATCCAACCAGTCCATTCTGAAGGAGATCAGTCCTGGTTTTTCTTTGGAAGGAATGATGCTAAAGCTGAAACTCCAGTACTTTGGCCACCTGATGTGAAGAGTTGACTCATTGGAAAAGACTCTGATGCTGGGAGTAATTGGGGGCAGGAGGAGAAGGGGACGACCAAGGATGAGATGGCTGGATGGCATCACGGACTTGATGGACGGGAGTCTGAGTGAACTCTGGGAGTTGGTGATGGACAGGGAGGCCTGGCGTGCTGCGATTCATGGGGTCGCAAAGAGTCAGACATGACTGAGCGACTGAACTGAACTGAACTGAACTGGCTCTAGGTGAGTGATCACACCATTATGGTTATCTGGGTTGTGAAGCTATTTTTGGATAGTTCTTCTGTGTATTCTTCCCACCACCTCTCAATATCACTTGCTTCTGTTAGGTCCATACCATTTGTCCTTTTTCGAGCCCATCTTTGCATGAAATGTTCCCTTGGTATCTCTAATTTTCTTGAAGAGATCTCTAGTCTTTTCCATTCTATTGTTTTACTCTATTTCTTTGCATCGATTGCTGAGGAAGTCTTCTTATCTTTCCTTGCTATTCTTTGAACTTTGCATTCAAATGGGTATATCTTTCCTTTTCTCCTTTTCCTTTTGCTTCTCTTCTTTTCACAGCAATTTATAAGGCCTCCTCAGACAACCATTTTGTTTTTCTGCATTTATTTTTCTGGGGGATGATCTTGATCCCCGCCTCCTATACAATGTCACAAACCTCTGTCCATCGTTCTTCAGACACTCTATCACATAGAATCCCTTGAATCCATTTCTCACTTGCACTGTATAATCGTAAGGTATTTGATTTAGGTCATACCTGAATCGTCCAGTGATTTTCCCTACTTAATTTAAGTCTGAATTTGGCAATAAGGATTTCAGGATCTGAACTACAGTCAGCTCTTGGTCTTGTTTTTGCTGACTATAGAGCTTCTCCATCTTTGGCTGCAAAGAATATAATCAATATGATTTCAGTATTGACCATCTGGTGATGTCCAAGTGTAGAGTCTTCTCTTGTGTTGTTGGAAGAGCGTGTGCTCTATGACCAGTGTGTTCTCTTGGCAAAATTCTATTAACCTTTGCCCTGCTTCATTCTGTACTCCAAGACCAAATTTGCTTGTTACTCCAGTTACTCCTTGACTTCCTACTTTTGCATTCTAGTCCCCTATAATGAAAAGGACATGTTTTTTGGGTGTTAGGTCTAGAAGGTCTTGCAGGTCTTCATGGAACCATTCAGCTTCACCTTCTTCAGCATTACTGATTGGGGTATAGGCTTGGATTACTGTGATATTGAATGGTTTGCCTTGGAAATGAACAGAGATCATTCTGTCAATTTTAAGATTTCATCCAAGTACTTCATTTTGGACTCTTGCTAACTATGAGGGCTACTCCATTTTTTCTAAGGGATTGTTGCCCACAGTAGTAAATATAATGGTCATCTGAGCTAAATTCACACATTCCAGTCCATTTTAGTTCGCTGATTCCTAAAATGTTGACGTCACTCTTGCCATCTCCTGTTAACCACTTCCAATTTGCCTTATTTGTGGACCTAACATTCCAGTTTTCTATGCAATATTACTCTTTACAGCATCAGACCTTGCTTCCATCACCAGTCACATCCACAACTGGTTGTTGTTTTTTCTTTGGCTCCATCTCTTCATTGTTTCTGGAGTTATAACTCTACTGATCTCCAGTAACATATTGAGTACCTACCCACCTGTGGCATTTACCTTTCAGTGTCCTATCTTTTTGTCCTTTCACACTGTTCATGGGGTTCACAAGGCAAGAATACTGAAGTGGTTTGCCATTCCCTTCTCCAGTGGACCACGTTTTGTCAGAACTCTCCACTATGACCCATCTGTCTTGTGTGGCCCTACACAGCATGACTCATAGTTTCATTGAGTTAGACAAGGCTGTGGTCCATGTGATCAGATTGGTTAGTTTTCTGTGAAACACGAAAAGTAAGACAGACGGGAGACTACCTCTTCCTATTCTCCGAATACCTTCGAACGACTACCCTCTCCCCCCTTTACCCAGAACAAAACTACTTACCCCGATACGAGTCATTTAGAAATTATACTAAAAGAAAACTACCCGCCCCGAAACAAGGGAGGGACAATAAACTGAACTCCGGTTTGTTACCACCTCCATTACTTCTATTACACCTGGAGGAAGTTTTCCAGGGTAAGTACACCACGATGTGAGTCACAGGGGTTGGGATCTCGTCCGGGTACGGAGACGGTCTCTGAGGACCTGTGAGGGTCCGTTCAGACCCAGTCAGAGAACACCCGAGTGACGAGGAAAGAGGAGCCACGACCACGAGGAAAGAGGAGCCAGGACCACGTGTGTTCCAAAACAAACACGGGGGTTCTGAGACAAAGGGGTCAGGACACATTCAAAACCACCAAGATACTACCACAATTACTACTGGTGGAGGTTCTCCCGACTACGGTATGGGTCCAGATGACGTGGGTCTCGGGGACGGGGACGTCGTCCGGTGACGACTGGACGTGGAGGAGTCCTCTGTGAGTGTGTGTCACGACAGAGTCAGAAACACCCCAAAGACCCAGGACCATGTGTTTGGTACTTTTCCCTACTCAAGTGGATCTGTCTTACAGAAATCACTCTTCTCATTCAGGTCTAAATTTAGAGTCCTGTTTAATTGTCTCCATTATTTATTTTCTCTATCTGTCCACATCTATTTCGTCACTAAGAATTTCACATCCAGGACCTAGTCGTCCTAGTCGTAGAGGACCTTTGGACAATCTTTATGTTTAGAAGTGAGAGAGGTTCTGAACGTCGTCTACTCTTAGTTCCAGATCGTTAGACACTTTTAACAAATACTTCAGGTGGTTCTAATTGATGCTAAAGTTTCAAAACCACTGAAATAGTGTTTAAAAATCTAGCAAGTAAGTCAGAATCTAGATATATAGTCATAAAGTTGCAAAGGACCAGGCCAATAATGTGAATGGTAGTAAGTGAGAGAAGACTGTCAAGGGATGGATTGGCAACTTCAGTGGCTACAGAGAAGTCCAGCAAAACAAGAGCTTTGATATGCCTACTACATTTGGCAACATAGCTTTACTAAAAACAGGTTCACTGAAGTGTAGGGCAGAAGTCCAATGGCAGAGGGTAAAGGACAAAGAATGGAAAGGGAAGAAATTAAAACACAGAGAGCCTACTACTCTTAAGAATTTTAAGTGCAAAGGACCAGGAGTCACGTCAGTTTCTTTCTGGTTGCTATTTGATATTGTTTTTGTTACTTTTTAAGGCGGGAGAGACTTGACCAAAGCAACAGAGAGAAGGAAGTTGACAATGCATAGATAAAATAAAAGGAAAAACCAGTAGAGCAAAATAAAGGACAAAGAAAAAAGGAGAGAATAAGCAGGAAAGTGAGGTGGAGAGGATTTGGAGAAGGGAACTCCACTCCCACAGGGGAGTTCAATTGAAAGTGTAAACCACTGACTTGTAGTATCCTCATTTTTTCCCAAGAGGCATGATTTTCCTTCTATGTTGTTCATCTGGGCAGATATAAAGGATAGAGATTGAATGATAATCATCTTCTATGCATTCCCAGTACCAAATATAGAAGATATTCAATAAATGTTTCATAAAAGAAAAATTTGTTAAGAGGGCAGATTTTATGTTAGGTATCCTTTAAAGCAGTGGTCCCCCACCTTTTTGGCACCAGAGATTGGTTTCGTGGAAGACAATTTTTCATGGATGGGGTGGAAGGCAGGGATGGTTTTGGGTCATTGGGGAGTGTCTGTAAATACCAACGAAGATTCACTCACCTGTCTGCTGCTCACTTCCTGCTGTGCTAACAGGCTATGAGCTGGTGACCTGGGGGTTGGGGACCCCTGCTTTAAAGTAAAATATATGAAGTAATGATTAACAATTCATCTCATTTTCAGAGCAAGAGAGGAAAGGGTAACAAGAAGAAGAGCGGGAAAGAGAGAAGAGAAAAACGGAGTGAGGTTTGTGCTAAACAACCCTTTCCAACTCACAGAAGCTGAATGTGCACAGCTCTTCTCCACTCTGCACTCAGTGATGGAATTGTGGTAGCTTGAGATTAGCAATTGTGGGTGTATTTACATCACAGAAATGGGCAAACACAGGGCCTGCTTTTCAGGAGAACTGGTGATTTAATATTACCAGCATACCAATGGAAAATGCTAAGCAGCCATTCATCTAATGTTTACTTATTCTGGACTCCATCAGCAAAGCCAAGAGAAATGTAACTGTCATCTGCACTAGGCACTTATAAACTAGTTCTCAGAAAGTTAAATCATTTCATAGCTCATAGGTAGCATAGGGATTTAAACTCAGATCTATCAACTCTAAAATTCATTCTTACCTTTCCCATGCTTGCCTTATCGTTAAAATCATCTGAATCTCTGGTTAAAACACACATATTTCTATGTGTGTTTAGGCCTACAAAATAAGAATCTCTAAGGGAAGGACTTGAAACACTGTATGACCTATATGACTGTTACTAGCAGGCACATATGGAAGTTAGTTCATTATATCATTACCTCTGTAGTCGCTTCTTTGGTTTACTGGTCTGGGTTACTACTATAATAGGAATCAAACCACAGTCCAATCCAGTACTAAAAACTGGGCACTAGATACATAAAATATATAAAGAATGAGAAGGAAGAACTGGAGAAGGAAATGGCAACCCACTCCAGTATTCTTGCCTAAAGAATCCTGTGGACAAAGGAGCCTGATGGGCTGCTGTCCATGGGGTTGCACAGAGTCGGACATGACTGAAGTGACTTAGCATGCATGCATGCATTGGAGAAGGAAATGGCAACCCACTCCCGTATTCTTGCCGGGAGAATCCCGGGGACAGAGGAGCCTGATGGGGTGCCGTCTATGGGGTCGGACAGAGTTGGACACAACTGAAGCTACTTAGCAGCAGCAGCAGAGAAGGAATAACAGGCTCTAATGGTCAGAATAAAGCTGCCTAGATTTGGGATCATTCTCAATATGACCCTTTAAGGGTCAGAGATGATTAGGCTTTGCAAATCTTCTGAACAATGCCCATGAAATAATTTGCACTTTGCAGTAGAGGAAAAGAACGCTCATGGTGAAGTAGAAGGGGCTAAGATAGCTGCTATAGTTGCACCAAAGGTAAGTAGTAAAGACAGACTTTAAACAAGGATGGTTCCTTGTTCCAACCACTTCACTGAGTTGCCTTTATATCCTTTGATGAATTAAAGTTTTAGGAAACAAACTGTAATAATCAAACAATTGCAATTGGCAATGATTATATTAAAGCATTATCTTTGGCACAGATAATCAAACTGATGAGTTCTTTTTTCTCTCTTTAAATTACACTCTCAAGAAGCAGACAATAAAAAAGAAATATTAGTTATTTGTAACCTAAAATAAGTGAACCACTAAATTTCAACATCCATAGTCATGTAAATATCACAGAAAAATCAAGAAATCTGTAAACTACTTCATAAACTGTAATAGCAATGTACATGTAACATGATAGAGCTCCCCGAACTCTGCCAACATCTGGCAGTAATTTTCCTCAAACCTCAATATTGGTCTCAGTTATTCCTCACCCATCATAACTCTTCAGGGTGCTGACATGCAGCACATGATGGGTGACTTAACTAGAGATCTGTCTTCCATTATCCCAGAAAGGTGAGGGGCAAGCATAAAATTCCATGAACTAGACAATGAAAGGCTCCAAGATAGGCCTGTACCAAGGATTGCTGACTCATGAGTTTGAACGGATAAACCACAGCCTGAGGTTAAAGTCTTTAGCTTACTTTTTAAAATAAAAATCCAGCATTTCTTACTAGACAAAAATTAGCTTCCCCCTTCTTTCAGGAAACCAGCTGATTAAGACTGTAGCTCTAGAACCAGACTGTGTGGGTTTGAATTCCTGCTCTGTCACTTAATAGCTGTGTAACTTTAAGCAAGTATATTAAAAAAAAAAAAAAATTATTTGTGCCGCAGTTTCCCCATCAGCAAAATAAGGGCATTGATAGCAATTCCTTCCTCAAAAGCAAAGATTGTATTAAAATTCTCAAAATATTATGAATAGTGTCTGACATGTTCTAACCAAAAAGAAAAAGTTTGCTAATAATTATTCTATCACTCTTTGAAACAAACTGTTCCTAAGCCTAACTATACCATATATGAATAAGAGTTTATGATGATAACTTATTTAGCAATTTGTCATCAAAATTATCCATTAGGAAGATTAATGGGAAGAAGTCTCTAGAATATAACAAGCTATCATACAAAATCTAAGGACGAGGTATGATTATTGATATTGTCCTACAGAGGAGTTTGAAAACCTTTATTACAGTGAGTCTGAGTACTTATCTTGTGAACCTACTATCTAATTGTCCAACTTGGTTAGTTGGAGATAGAGGACTGAAAAATCTCTCTCTCTCTCAATTCTAGCTCTCTGTCACACACACAGCTCACACACAGACACACACACACACACAAACAGCAAGTAGAGTCACACTTGAGAACATTAAATTAAAATCTTTTACTAAACAAATTTATCTTTACCAAAAAAAAAAAAAAAACAGACCATAATAGATCCTACAGGGAAATTTTAGACTCAATTTTCAGGGTTTATGAAAACTATTGCTTTAGGGGGCACTATTATCCAGATATGGAAATAATGGAAAAAAAGAAAATTTGCCAGAAGCAAAGATCTCTGTTAGTCAGGAGCCAAGTTAGAAAACTGTGCAGCTCTGCAATGCTTTCTTTGTATGTTGCACTTTCATTCTCTCTAAATGAGATCAAGTAAATGTATGCACTTTAAATATCTGACTAATCACCCAAAGATGAGAAAGTCTCTAAGAGAACTCCTTTGATATCAGAATTATGTGGATCATTCCTGAGCACTGGCCCCAGTCCTTGCCCAACTACTGATTCTAATTACTTTCTCAGGTATTGCTCCCTCGGGATGGCCTAAAAATATAGCCTACCACTTTTCTTTAAAACAGAAATACTCCACTCTAAAATAAAAATTCCATTAGTCTGTAAAACATCTTATAAAACTCTAGGCCAGCTTTCTTCCTAATAAACTGCTGAATAACATGTTTCAATCAAGCAACTTCCATAATGAAGATTTGGACATGACTCATGATTATACCTATTTCATGCTGAAATCTCATTTAAAAAAATAACTCACACAGGAATATCTCTTTCCATAAGAGCATTATTAAAGCAGCAGTGAAATATTTATAATTATTTCAGCTGAGAGAATAAGAATTTTGATAATTGTTGAAAAGTACACAGACAAGTCTAATGAGGTATTTTGGGCAAGAGAAGCAAAACAGAAATGAAAACAACAGAAAACAAAAATTCAAAATATCAACACTCATAAATCAACTAACCAGCTAAACAAATAAAAAACTAGAAAGGTAATCTTTTAAAATGTCTGTATATTCTGTGCCAATATTTTATTCTTACATGAGAATTTGAAACTCCTGTCTATTAAAGACTGAACTTTCTGCAAGACAAGGAAAAAAGCACAAAATGTGTCATTTTACAGCAAATCCTGAGATGGTAACCAAAAGTCTCCAAAGTCTTTAAGTGTGCAAGTTGAACTTTGCACTTCTGTCTTATCCCATTTAGCTGATCGAAGTATCTTATCCCATCCTTCTGATCCCTGTCAGAAGGAAGAAATGAAGTTTCAATTTCCATGCTCCATCCATCCGGTATGCCACCAACTTCAAGTGACAAGTTGTCCTTCATATGAGATCATCAAGATGTCCTCTGAACTCATTATGGTTTGACAGAGAGTTATACTGAATTCTCATTCTAACACTACTACAGAACCATGAGTTGTAATATTTTGTAATCTGTTGTGATTTTATCTGTCATGGACTACGGTTTTCTATTTGTGTAGCTAATCCAAACACAATTCCTAATTCACCATTCTTCCCCTTAGGGACCTAGGAAATACATACAAAGAGCCAGGATGAAAAAGAATATAGTCTGTGATGTTTTGCTCAGAAGACCACTGGCAGGCTCAAAGTGTCTTGTCTATCTCAAGATTAACAACAACAATTATCATTCAGTGTCTTTTAGTTTGTCATTCTCCAGAGTATGAGCCAATATCCTTCTTAGTCTATAAATATCCTTCACAGCATCAGATAATGAATAATGTCTGTTGAACCAGAGGGTACCCTCTTGAAGAGATGTTAGCTCTGCTTTGTCCTCACTCACTGCTTTTGTTGCTGTGGTTGTACTACTAGGAAGGGGAAATCTGTTCACCTCTGTAGATTCCATACCAGCAGCAACTGTGGAGAAAGGAAATATGTGATACTAATGGAAACCTGTTTTTAATGTTTTCCTTGCATTTCACTGACGCAGTCATAGCTAGCACTTGTTGAATACTTACTTCCAGTCAAATAGTGCTAAAGGTTTCCATGCATTGCCTCAATTCATTCTCATCATACCACCACAACACATAACAACAACAAAACTACAGAACTTTGAGAAGAGTAGTGTTACTGTGACCATTTTACTGTTAATGACCTAAAAGCTTAGAGATGTTATAAAGCTTATCCAAGGAAAGAGTGGTATTGGAATTTGAACCCAGAAGACTAAATTCACAACTTCAGTTCAGTTCAGTCACTCAGTCGTGTCCGAATCTTTGCGACCCCATGAACCACAGCATGCCAGGCCTCCCTGTCCATCACGAACTCCCGGAGTTCACCCAAAACCATATCTATTGAGTCGGTGATGCCATCCAACCATCTCATCCTCTGTCATCCCCTTCTCCTGCCCTCAATCTTTCCCAGCATCAGGGTCTTTTCAAATGAGTCAGCTCTTCGCATCAGGTGGCCAAAGTATTGGAGTTTCAGCTTCAGCATCAGTCCTTCCTATGAATATTCAGGACTGATCTCCTTTAGGATGGACTGGTTGGATCTCCTTGCAGTCCAAGGGACTCTCAAGAGCCTTCTCCAACATCACAGTTCAAAAGCATCGATTCTTTGGTGCTCAGCTTTCTTTATAGCCCAACTCTCACATCCATACATGACCATTGGGAAAACCATAGCCTTGACTAGCCAGGCCTTTGTTGACAAAGTAAAGTCTCTGCATTCATTACAAACTAATGAAATTCACAACTTTATAACTTAACAATTATGTTATTCTACTGAAAGAATTTAGTCACTGCTTTGTTCACTTATTTAACTGTGCATTTTGTTTTGTTGGCATTTAACAAGCCTCAATTTTGCTTACAAATACTGATGAGATGAAAATAATGAATAAAATATAAAATTTAATTTTCAAGACAACTTTTAAAATATTTGGATAATTTGTATTTACACCCAATTTTCAATTTTATTCCAGTTTTTAAAAATCCAAGAAAGAAAAGTCTTATACAATATCTTTTAAAAGCTTATCTATCAAATAGATGATAAATATTGTTACTTTTGATACCAGATTAAAAGGTGAAGTAACTATAACTTGGAGTAAATAAGAATGAATTCCCTTGTCTTATCATAGTCAACATAAGATAAGAAGGATCAAGTAGGATCAATTATCAAGACAGATTTTTAAAATATTTGCATATAACCATGGTGGGGAAACTATGGTTTTGGTTAATCAATTGGCAAGGACCATAAAAGGGGGAGGCAGATAGGATCACTCCTGTAGACAACAGGGAGATTTAGAAAATAAGCCAACCCCCTCCGCCCAAAAAAAAATCTGCCTTACCTCTTCATGCTTTCCTAAACACTGTTCTCTCTTCTCTCGGGCATAGCAGAAATGTCACTCACCAACACAAAACAACACGATGTTTTGACCCTTGACACAAATAATGTCAAAACCTCTCAATGAAAGAAATAACAGGATTTTTCATCTGTGGTGTTTTCAAATATATAGATGACTGCTTACCAAAAAATCTCTAACAGGCAATACCAAGGAGAGTTTAAAATACCATCTTGGGTCCTCATATTTATAATTTTGCATTCTGCTTGCTCTAAGTTGACCAAAATGATTAACTCAGGATCAAAACTTTTCCAAATTGTTTTGATTTGTTGACTGCATTTCATTGGCTCTTTCTACCTTTCTAATTCCACATCTTGCTTTGAAAAACTAAAGTTTTCCTTCTGAAAGGATATGCCTCAGTCAAATACATTTACTCAAGATCTGTACCTTCAATCCTCAGTCATTTATGGTATGACAATAAATGGAGAAATCTCCCCGAGTTGCAATTTGTCAGTAAATAATAAAAGCCTTTGAAATCTGCATGCTCTTTGACCCAGACATTTCCAGAAATGCATAATGTAAGTGTGCACATGATTAGCTACAAGGACTGTGGTTTGGTTTATACTATTTTTAAAAATTGATAAAACTTCTAATGTCTACTGCTAGTTCAGTTCAGTTCAGTCACTCAGTCATGTCCGAATCTTAGTAACCCCATGAACTGCAGCACACCAGGCCTCTTTGTCCATCCCAGAGTTTACCCAAACTCATGTCCATTGAGTCAGTGATGCCATCTATCCATCTCATCCTCTGTCGTCCCCTTCTCCTCCTGCTTTCAATCTTTCCCAGTAGTAGGGCCATTTCAAATGAGTCAGCTTTTCACATCAGGTGGCCAAAGTATTGAAGTTTCAGCTTCAACATCAGTCCTTTCAATGAACACCCAGGACTGATCTCCTTTAGGATGGACTAGTTGGATCTCCTTGCAGTCCAAGGGACTTTCAAGAGTCTTCTCCAATACCACAGTTCAAAAGCATCAATTCGTCAGCTCTCAGCTTTTTTTATAGTCCAACTCTCACATCCATACATGACTACTGGGAAAAAAATAGCCTAGACTAGATGGACTTTTGTTGGCAAAGTAATGTCTCTGCTTTTGAATATGCTGTCTAGGTTGGTCATAACTTTCCTTCCAAGGAGTAAGCGTCTTTTAATTTCATGGCTGCAATCACCATCTGCAGTGATTTTGAAACCCCAAAAAATAAAGTCTGACACTGTTTCCCCATCTATTTCCCCATCTATTTCCCATGAAGTGATGGAACCAGATGCCATGGTCCTAGTTTTCTGAATGTTGAGCTTTAAGCCAACTTTTTCACTCTCTTCTTTCACTTTCCTCAAGAGGCTCTTTAGTTCTTCTTCACTTTCTGCCATAAGGGTGGTGTCATCTGCATTTCTGAGGTTATCGATATTTCTGCTGGCAATCTTGATTCTAGCTAGTGCTTCCTCAAGCCCAGCATTTCTCATGATGTACTCGGCATATAAGTTAAATAAACAGGGTGACAATATACTAGGTGACATACTCCTTTTCCTATTTGGAATCATCCTGTTGTTCCATGTCCAGCTCTTCTTTTGTTTCCTGACCTGCATACAGATTTCTCAAGAGGCAGGTCAGGTGGTCTGCCTGACCTGTTTCAGAATTTTCCACAGTTTGTTGTGTTCCTCACAGCCAAAGGCTTTGGCATAGTCAATAAAGCAGAAATAGATGTTTTTCTAGAATTCTCTTGCTTTTTCCATGACCCAGCAGATGTTGGCAATTTGATCTCTGGTTCCTCTTAAAACCAGCTGGAACATCTGAAAGTTCACAGTTCACGTATTGCTGAAGCCTGGCTTGGAGAATTTTGAGCATTACTTTACTAGCGTGTGAGATGAGTGCAACTGTGCAGTAGTTTGAGCATTCTTTGGCATTGCCTTTCTTTGGGTTGGAATGAAAGCTGACCTTTTCCAGTCCTGTGGCCACTGATGAGCTTTCCACATTTGCTGACATATTGACTGCAGCTCTTTCACAGAATCATCTTTTAGGATTTGAAACAGCTCAACTGGAATTCCATCACCTCCACTAGCTTTGTTCATAGTGATGATTCCTAACACCCACTTGACTTCACATTCCAGGATGTCTGGCTCTAGGTGAGTGATCACACCATCGTGATTATCTGGGTCGTGAAGATCTTTTTGTATAGTTCTGTTTATTCTTGCCACCTCTTCTTAATATCATTTCCTTCTGTTAGGTCCATGCCATTTCTGTCCTTTATTGAGCCCATTTTTTGCATGAAATGTTCCCTTGGTATCTCTAATTTTCTTGAAGAGATCTCTAGTCTTTCCATTCTATTGTTTTCCTCTACTTCTTTGCATTGATCACTGAGGAAGGCTTTCTTATCTCTCCTTGCTAATCCTAAATATTTGATTTAAGAACACTTTAAAAAAGCAACAGACGCAAATACTCAATTTAAGAAAAACTTTTAAAATATCAACAGATAAAATTCTGAGGCTGTTTTCTTGAAACTAGTGTGACCCAATGAAAAAAATATAACACATCCCCTTTGAACATAGTTTTAAACTTTAAAAGTTCCTGCTATTAAAAAAAAAGTAACTAAAAACATAGAATCAACTACTCTTTTAAAATGCAAACTAGTTAACAAATAAATGTGAATTAGAACCCAAACACATTATATATATACTGGCTGTTACTGATAGTAGAAATTAACAATTAAAAAAAAATGGAATCAGAATATCCTTTTGAGTGAGTGAGGAAATCTGTAAGAGTTAGGCAAGACTGTGAATTTTCCAGATGTCTAAGCAAAGTAAATAATAGATTCACATTTCTCTTGGTATAACTTTGGTAAATAAAAGATTTAAAATAGCTACAGATGTGACTATCAAACAATATCAAATTCTTAAAAGGAGTATTTTTTCTCTTAGACTGTAGGCATCCTGCTGACAGAAATTATGCCTATTATATGACAAAAGATAATACCTTATTAAAATATGCTCCTTTTAAAATAATGATAATAAATCAATGAACAAAATAGTGTGACAGAATAACTGAGTTTAATCCTACCTATGGAAATATAAAGCATTTTGCTATTCATTAATTTTGAAGGTGGGACTCAGAAAAAAATGGACGTGGTCTTTGTGATAAAGATGAGTCCCTGTGTCTGAAGATCTAAAACATATGGAAAATTATTCCCCTTTCTATAATATGCCATTATTTTGTTCGTAGTTATGTTCATTTCAGCCTTTGAAACCAAGTTCCAAATATTCATAGAAGAAAGGATATAAATCCTTGCTTTTCCAAATACTATGTGAATTACAGACAAAAGCTTTAAAAGAGGGGAAAAGGAAAAATATAATAGCATCCAAACTCTTTGTGTACCCAAGAGGCTGAGACATTATCATAATGCCTCTATTATGGCAATTGCTGAAATTAAATGCCTGCAGATTTGACCCTAAGGAGTATAGTGCCGTGTTTGCTGTAATAAAACACTTACTGTAAATGCCTAACCTTGAATAGAGTCTACGTTAATACAATTCCACAATAGCTATTTTGACAACTGTCACTATATATTTAATAAATAAGCCATATTGAACCATCCCATATTACATTTTTGGTTATCTGAAATATCTTGCTTTCTCTTTGCAAGGGTGTATTGCCTGCCAGAATCTGTAGACTCAACATATACTATAAAAATAGGATGATGTGGTACTTTGGTGATTATTCAAGATTTAAAGAACTTAATAGAAAAAAATATTCATGGAGCAGCATGTGTAAAAGTGCACACAGATTCTGTTTGATAGTTTATATATGATTCAGAATAAAAATCATATAATTGCCATCACTTATCATATTATGGATTTTTGCTGGTCTTTGCCATCACTTTGCATTAGTGTTATCTCAGCTGCTTGCTATTTAATAATCTCATATTAAGTCATTATGTTTCCTATACAGGTGCCAATCAATAACATGTAAATATGGTTTACTTTGCCTTTGCAGAACAACTACAATGAACAAGGTGTCTATCTTGCAGCTTGAATTACATTTGCATTGTTAGCTAAATGGAACCTAGATGTTGCCTGTTTCATTTTTTTAAATATTAAATTTAGCAAATACTAGAAATGTTTTGAAAAACAATAAAAAACTTAAATCTTAGAAATAAATGATGAATGTCTTTATATAAATCCCACATAAATTAAAAATAGAATTTGTAAAGGAAAGCAGAAATGGATATAGTTCCTATTAGGCAATGAGAATCTTTCATTTTCCAATGCTATTTGTATATTTTAACTATTAAGTGTGAAAGTGGCTCAGTTGTGTCCAACTCTTTGTGACCTCATGGATTGTAGCCTGCCAGGCTCCTCTGTCCATGGAATTCTCCAGGCAAGAATACTGGAGTGGGTTGCTATACACCCTCCAGGGGTCCCAACCCAGGGATGGCACCCAGGTCTCACGCATTGCAGATGGATTCTTTAACGTCTGAGCCACTGGGGAAATCCAAAGTCTAACCACCCATGGTGGGGCTCGAACACAAATCCTGGGCTTAGGAGGCTAATGTCTTACCCATTAGGCCACTGGGGCTTCCCTGGTACCTCAGAATCTGTCTGAAATACAGGAGACCTGGGTTCAATTCCTGGGTTAGGAAGATCCCCTGGAGAAGGGAATGACTATCCACTCTAATTGGTGACTGCAGCCATGAAATTAAAAGATGCTAGCTCCTTGGAAGAAAAGCTATGACCAAACTAGACAGCATATTAAAACGCAGAGACATTACTTTGCCAACCAAAGTCCCTCTTGTCAAAGCTATGGTTTCTCCAGGAGTCATGTATGGATGTGAGAATTGGAGTATAAAGAAAGCTGAGCACTAAAGAATCAATATCTTTGAACTGTGGTGTTGGAGAAGACTCTTGAGAGTCCATTGGACATCAAGGAGATCCACCCAGTCCATCCTAAAGAAAATCAGTCCTGAATATTCATAGGAAGGACTGATGCTGAAGCTAAAACTCCAATACTTTGGTCACCTGTGAAGAAGTGGCTCATTTGAAAAGCCCCTGATGCTGGGAAAGGTTGTAGGCGGGAGGAGAAGGGACAACAGAGGATGAGATGGTTGGATGGCATCACTGACTTGATGGACATGAGTTTGAGTAAGCTCCCGGTGTTGGCGATGGACAGGGAAGTCTGGCTTGCTGCTGTCCATGGGGTCACAGAGTCCGACACGACTGAGCAACTGAACTGGCCCATTTCAGTATTCTGGCCCAGAGAATTCCATGGACTGTATAGTCCATGGGGTTGCAAAGAGTCAGACACCACTGTGTGATTTTCACTTCATTTCAACTATTAAGTGTAGCCATAGTTTTGTTGCTGTTGCCTTACACTACATTAATTTCACTCTCTGGCAATATAGCTTGTAAAATTTTCTTAAAAGAGAAGCAAATATTTATATTTTGCAGGTTTTCATATTTAATGGTCAGCTTCCCTATTTTTCATTCTATGAATTTCAGCACTAGTTGTCTACATTTCTTTATCCCCATTTACTCTATAGTCCATCGAAACTCTTTCCTTCATCATCACACACTAAAATAACTGCAATGAGGCAGACCTGGGTTTGATTCCTGTGTTAGGAAGATCCCCTGGAGAAAGCAAAGGCTACACACACTCCAGTATTCTGACATAGAGAATTCCATGGATGGTATATATAGTTCATGGGATAGCAAGGAGTCAGACGAATTTCACTTCACGACTGAGCGACTTTCACTTCACACATGCTTGGAAGGAGAGCTAGGGTTATCTGCAAATATTTGTTGGAGGGTATAATTGCAACACACTATAGCTTTCTATTGATTACAAAATCAAATTTACTTTCCTATATGTTAACTCTCTTCTCTCTTTCTGATCCTTTTCTCTCCCAATTATCTTCATACCCACTACTGGGAATTTGGGTTCTAGTGATACCATAATACATGCAATTTTTTAGAAAATGACATGTTGCGTGCATGATGATTTCTTTCTTTTTTTTTAACCTATTATTCCATATGTTTCTCTGGTGCTAGAAAATTTGGTTTTTCCAGTTTTATCTCAAAATATATCTTTCCTCTAAAATCGTCCCTGACCCCACCAAAATTTTCCTACTTTGTATATAATTTCTCTTTTTGAAAAAAAATATATTACAGAACAATTTACACTTCTCTTCCCACTAGACTATAAACGATGAGGTCAGAGAGTAAAACATTTCAAATTTAAGTCTTTGATATATGCTATAAAACATAAAATCAAAAACACAGGTAATCACTGAATCCTACTTGACTTTTCTATCATTGAATGTATTTGAAGTCTACTTTTGAGTTTTTAATATAATTTTATTTATTTTAATTGGAGGGTAGACCATTCAGGTATGACCTAAATCAAATCCCTTATGATTATACAGTGGAAGTGAGGAATAGATTTAAGGGCCTAGATCTGATAGAGTGCCTGAAGAACTATGGAATGAGGTTCGTGACATTGTACGGGAGACAGGGATCAAGACCATCCCCATGGAAAAGAAATGCAAAAAAGCAAAATGGCTGTCTGGGGAGGCCTTACAAATAGCTGTGAAAAGAAGAGAGGCGAAAAGCAAAGGAGAAAAGGAAAGATATAAGCACCTGAATGCAGAGTTCCAAAGAATAGCAAGAAGAGATAAGAAAGCCTTCTTCAGTGATCAATGCAAAGAAATAGAGGAAAA
>SJYT01066764.1:458413-471565 GCA_006410635.1 Cephalophus harveyi | reverse complement strand
GTAGATATAATGGTCATCTGAGTTAAATTCACCCATTCCAGTCCATTTTAGTTCACTGATTCCTAGAATGTCGATGTTCACCCTTGCCATCTCTTGTTTGACCACTTCCAATTTGCCTTGATTCATGGACCTGACATTCCAGGTTCCTATGCAGTATTGCTCTTTACAGCATCGGATCTTGCTTCTATCACCAGTCACATCCACAGCTGGGTATTGTTTTTGCTTTGGCTCCATCCCTTCATTCTTTCTGGAGTTATTTCTCCACTGATCTCCAGGAGCATATTGGGACCTAATGACCTGGGGAGTTCCTCTTTTGGTATCCTGTCATTTTGCCTGTTCATACTGTTCATGGGGTTCTCAAGGCAAGAATACTGAAGTGGCTTGCCATTCCCTTCTCCAGTGGACCACATTCTATCAGACCACTCCACCATGATCCGCCCATCTTGGGTTGCCCCTCAGGCAGAATCAGACATTTTATTCTATACCACTTTTTTTTTTTTAAATAAAAATATGTACATTTGTTACTTATTCCAAAAGTAGAACAAAAAGCAATAAAATTAAAAGAGATAAGAAAACCTGCTCAACTGTACCCAACCTTTAATTCCCAAGCAGCCTTCTGAGTACTTACTGGGCTTTCTGGATAAATCAATACCAAGAAAGAAGATTCCCAGAAAAGGATTATAGCCTCCATCTTAACACAATAAACAAATTGGAAGTTTCCTTCATAACCTTTTTTTTGGGGGGTGGGGGGGGCCTAGGCATGTGATTTATAAATCTGAGTATCTGATACTAGTCAACCTGAGGATACTGACATGACAATGTGCCAGAGCTATAAGGATAGTACATTCATCAAGATAAAACACATGAGTTTACAAGCCTTTTGAGTAAATCACCATTTATACTTAACCTATATCACTCAGAACACATATGGTTGTCTTTTTATGTACAAGTAAGTGCTTAATAATTATTAAGTTGAATTACATAGAAACATTTTTACATCTTAACTACCGACATATTTGTAATGCAGAAGACTGAACAGTAAACTTAAATGGATTATGCACTTAAAACTATTTACTTTAACTTCAATACAGAAGACACTGATGGAGAGCACAAATAAAAGGCTCTACTTACTAAAATTTAACAAGTCTGGTTTCTTTTTTTAAACTATCACTTCGTTCTGATCTCCTCAGCCTTCCTCCCTCTTCCGTTGCTCTCTACATGTAATCCAATCATCATTTTCATTATTTTTCTTTCACCTTTATTTAGAACAAGTAATACAAATTGCCTTCTTTTTTGTATATCAGTTCAGTTCAGACACTCAAACACACCCAGCTCTTTGTAACCCCATGGACTGCAGCATGCCAGACTTCCCTGTCCATCACCGTCTCTAGGAGCTTACTCAAACTCATTTCCATCAAGTCAGTGATGCCATCCAACCATCTCATCCTCTGTCATCCCCTTCTCCTCCCGCCTTCAACCTTTCCCAGCATCAGAGGCTTTTCATATGAGTCACTTCTTCGCATCAGGTCACCAAAGTATTGGAGTTTCAGCTTTAGCATCAGTCCTTCCTATGAATANGCCATCCAACCATCTCATCCTCTGTCATCCCCTTCTCCTCCCGCCTTCAACCTTTCCCAGCATCAGAGGCTTTTCATATGAGTCACTTCTTCGCATCAGGTCACCAAAGTATTGGAGTTTCAGCTTCAGCATCAGTCCTTCCTATGAATATTCAGGACTGATTTTCTTTAGGATGGACTGGTTGCATCTCCTTGGTGTCCAAGGGACTCTCAAGAGTATTCTCCAAGAGCCTTCTCCAATACCACAATTCAAAAGCATCAATTCTTTAGTGCTCAGCTTTCTTTATACTCCAACTCTCACATCCATACATGACTCCCGGAAAAACCATAGCTTTGACGAGAGGGACCTTTGTTGGCAAAGTAATGTCTCTATGTTTTAATATGCTGTCTAGGTTGGTCAGAATGATCAGACCAAACAACAGAATGATCTCTGTTCGTTTCCAAGGCAAACCATTCAACATCACAGTAGTCCAAGTCTATGCCCCGACATAGACTTGGTAAGGCTGAAGAAGTTGAAGTTGAACAGTTCTATGAAGACCTACAAGACCTTTTAGAACTAACACCCTAAAAAGGTCTCCTTTTCATTACAGGGGACTGGAATGCAAAAGTAGGAAGTCAAGAAACACCTGGAGTAACAGGCAAATTTGGCCTTGGAGTACAGAATGAAGCAGGGCAAAGGCTAATAGAGTTTTACCAAGAGAATGCACTGGTCATAGCAAACACCCTCTTTCAACAGCACAAGAGAAGACTCTACACATGGACAAAATGAGATGGCCAATACTGAAATCAGATTGATTATATTCTTTGCAGCCAAAGAGGGAGAAGCTCTATATAGTCAGCAAAAACAAGACCAGGAGCTGACTGTGGCTCAGATCATGAACTCCTTATTGCCAAATTCAGACTTAAATTGAAGAAAAGTGGGGAAAACCACTCATTCAGGTATGACATAAATCAAATCCCTTATGATTATACAGTGGAAGTGAAAAATAAGTTTAAGGGCCTAGATCTGATAGACAGAGTGCCTGATGAACTATGGATGGAGGTTCATGACATTGTACAGGTGACAGGGATCAAGACCATCCCCAAGAAAAAGAAATGGGGAAAAAAGCAAAATGGCTGTCTGAGGAGGCCCTACGAATAGGTGAAAAGAAGAGAAGTGAAAAGCAAAGGAGAAAGGAAAGATATACCCATTGGAATGCAGAGTTCCAAAGAACAGCAAGGAGAGATAAGAAAGTCTTCCTCAGATATCAATGCAAAGAAATAGAGGAAAACAATCGAGTGGGAAAGACTAGAGATCTCTTCAAGAAAATTAGAGATACCAAGGAAACATTTCATGCAATGATGGTCTCAATAAAGGACAGAAAGTGTATGGACCTAACAGAAGCAAAAGATATTAAGAAGAGGTGGCAAGAATACACAGAAGAACTATACAAAAAAGTTCATGGTTCACATACTGTTGAAGCCTGACTTGGAGAATTTTGAGCATTACTTTGCTAGTGTTTAAGATGAGTGCAATTATGCAGTAGTTTGAGCATTCTTTGGCATTGCTTTTCTTTGCAATTGAAATGAAAACTGGCTTTTCCAGTCCTGTGGCCACTGCTGAGCTTTCCAAATTTGCTGGCATATTGAGTGCAGCACTTTCACAGCATCATCTTTTAGAATTTGAAATAGCTCAACTGGAATTCCATCACCTTCACTAGCTTTGTTCATAGTGATGCTTCTTAAGGCCCACTTGACCTCACATTCCAGAATGTGTGGCTCTAGATGAGTGATCACATCATCGTGGCTATCTGGGTCTTTTTTGTATAGGTCTTTTTTGTATAGTTCTTCTGCATATTCTTGCTACTTCTTCTTAACTTTTCCTTCTAAGGTCCACACCATTTTTTGTAAATAAAATGGCAAAAAAAAAAAAATTTTTTTTTGTAACTCTTTAGGTAACTTAGGTTACATAATTGCAAATAGTTTTTAATAACTAATTTATTATATATTATATTATAACTGGTACACTTAATCATTACAAAATATATAGCAAATAAAAACTTCTATAATTACAAAATTTCAATAAATCTTTTTCATATATTATCACCTTTTAAGTTATAAAATATATTTCCTGTTTCTTTATAAAATGTGTTTTGGAATGTATAAAAAAGATATGCTTTTTCTGAGACTAAACAACTCCTTTAAGGTGTTTTGTGAGCAAAAGGATAACTAAGGATGCCAAACAAAACTAGCCCAAGAAAGAAACAAAAACTTTATAAGCACTGCATAACATCTAATCCTCAGCACTTGCCTTCAAAACTTAATTATGTATTGCTGCTGCTGCTGCTAAGTCACTTCAGTCGTGTCCAACTCTGTGCGACCCCATAGACAGCAGCCCATTGGGCTCCCCCATCCCTGGGATTCTCCAGGCAAGAACACTGGAGTGAGTTGCCATTTCCTTCTCCAATGCATGAAAGTGAAAAGTGAAAGTGAAGTCGCTCAGTCGTGTCTGACTCAGCGACCCCATGGACTGCAGCCTACCAGGCTCCTCCGTCCATGGGAGTTTCCAAGCAAGAGTACTGGAGTGGGATGCCATTGCCTTCTCCATAATTATGTATTAGGGGCTCCATTTCAAATCTAACTTGAGATTTAAGATGTAAGATTTTGACTTCTGGAAAGTTTCTCAAGGAGTGTGTTTGAAAGTCAGGTAATTGACCTTACTACTCATCACTGACATAGTGACTTCTCAGATCGTGAACAAAATCTGATATGGACTGGTGCTCACCTGTTAATTACCTGCTCAGGTATTAATTCCATCTCTGTGAGTTCTCTGTCTGGAAAAAGGTCACATTTGTGAGTGGTCTTGACTTCTGACAAGCAAGTTGTTTGAGTAAAATAGTGCTTCTTCTCAGAATCAAGGAAAACCTAATTCATTGAGTGGGCAGCTGTGATGTGGGCAGTATCAAAACCTGTGCCTAAGAAATGATGCTTAGAAATCATTCCCTCTGAATTTTAAAGGCTGAGTGAAAAGTCAGGGAGTAGTATAAATCATGCTACAGAAACAGAAGGAAATTTAAGAATAAATGAAAGAATATGTTTGCTTCCATACATTTTAAAAAAGTCACTGCTAGCCTCTCTTTAATACAAAAGTTAGGATCATTAGGTAGCTGTTTGTTTAGACATTCAGCAAAATCACACTCAATTTCATGTAGAGTCAAAAGGGAAGATGGTGAAATCTGTTGCATAACTATACTCAAAATCTTTCTTACAGTATGTTAGCATATATGATATTTTTAAAGCTATAACTTTAATATTTGCAAACATTAAATGCATGAGAAATGAAGTAAAATGAAGGAGGAAAAATTAATTAGTCAATCAAAATCTCTTGGGATATATGTGTAATTGCGGAAAGAAACAGACATTGTAATTAACGGGATGATTATTGGGCAAAGAGATCAATTTAGCATTGACTGATTATCTCATTTATATATCATGTCACCTCACATACACCCTCCAGGTCCTCTGGAAAAGGGAAAGGCTACCCACTAAGGACTCTGGCCTAGAGAATTCCATGTCCATGGGTTTGCAAAGAGTCAGACACGACTGAGTGAATTTCACTTCACATGCATGCTAGCACATAAATTAATAAATTTTCTTAATATCATGCTGAATAAATGTGTCTTGTCATAGGCATAGAGAAGTATTTAATATTTTATTTGTTTGTGGTAGAGTTGGTGTTTCTTTACTTTTCAGATGCCTTGACTCCATAATACTTTAAGTGTGCTAAGTCACTTCAGTCATGTCCAACTCTGTGCAACCCTATTGACTGCAGCCTGTCAGGCTCCTCTATCCATGGGATTCTCCAGGCAAGAATACTGGAGTGGGCTGTCATGGCCTTCTCCACATAACACTTTATAATAGGCTCCAATTCCAGGTCATTAAGTACTATAAACTATTTTGTAAAAATTATAAAGTAGGGGTTATTGTATTCATGTGGCTTTGGAAACTACTAAGTATCAGTTAATTAACAGAAGAGAAAGTCCAGGGGAAAAATGGCTTATAATACTTAGTAAGGAAAGCCTTGACTTCTGGCACATGTTTGGAGAAGAGTATGGAGAACAATCAGACCACCTGACCTGCCTCTTGAGAAACCTGTATGCAGGTCAAGAAGCAACAGTTAGAACTGGACATTTAACAACAGACTGGTTCCAAGTCGGAAAAGGAGTACATCAAGACTGTATATTGTCACCCTGCTTATTTAACTTATATATAGAGTACATCATGAGAAATACTGGGCTGGAGGAAGCACAAGCTGGAATCAAGATTGCTGGGAGAAATATCAATAACCACAGATATACAGATGACATCACTCTTATGGCAGAAAGTGAAGAAGAACTAAAGAGCCTCCTGAGGAATATGAAAGAGGAGAGTGGAAAAGTTGGTTTAAAGCTCAACATCCAGAAAACTAAGATCATGTTATCCAGTCCCATCACTTTATGGCAAATAGATGGGGAAACAGTGGAAACAGTAGCTGACTTTATTTTTCTGGGCTCCAAGATTGCTGCAGATGGTGATTGCAGTCATGAAATTAAAAGGCGCTTACTCCTTGGAAGGAAAGTTATGACCAATCTAGATAGCATATTAAAAAGCAGAGATATTACTTTGCCAACGAAGGTCTGTCAAGTCAAGGCTATGGTTTTTCCAGTGGTCATGTATGGATGTGAGAGTTGGACTATAAAGAAAGCTGAGCACCAAAGAATTGAGGCTTTTGGACTGTGGTGTTGGAGAAGACTCTTGAGAGTCCCTTGGACTGCAAGGAGATCCAACCAGTCCATCCTAAAGGAGATCAGTCCTGGGTGTTCATTGAAAGGACTGATGTTGAAGCTGAAACTCCAATACTTTGGCCACCTGATGCGAAGAGCTGACTCATTTGAAAAGACTCTGATGCTGGGAGGGATTGGGGGCAGGAGGAAAAGGGGACCGCAGAGGATGAGATGGTTGGATGAACATGGGTTTGGGTAGACTCTGGGAGTTGGTGATGGACAGGGAGGCCTGGCGTGCTGTGGTTCATGGGGTCGCAATGAGTTGGACAAAACTGAGTGACTGAACTGAACTGAACTGATGGAGAACAAAGACACAGTTCATAAGCATGTCTCCTCTCTGTCTCCTGGCTTTAAATTCCTTGAGTACACTCCCATCGTCTATTGATGTTCAAATGGACCAGAAAGCTGCTCATACCCAGTCTGTTTCCCAAAGTGGAGGTTGTTTCCTTTGACATAAACATGGTACAAGTCAAGGGAAAGGCTGATCTTTTCTCCCAATCAACTGAATGTGCTACTTTCTCCATGGTGGTTTAAGTGCTCAGTCATGTCTGACTCTTCAAGCCCATGAACTATAGCCTACCAGGCTCCTCTGTCCTTGGGATTCCAGCAGACATACTGGAGTGGGTTGCCATTTCCTTCTCCAGAAGATCTTCCTGACCCAGGAATCAGAATCATATCTGCACTGCAGGCAGATTCTTTACTGAGTGAGTTAGAAGGGAAGATATATAATTCAAAATAATTGACCAAGGGAAGTCCAAGTAAGTTCTACTTTTTTGTAATATGACTAATCCTTTTGTCTATTAAAAAAAATATTTCCTGTTCTGTATTTTTTTATTTTTTTAATTGAAGGATAATTGCTCTACAGAATTTTGTTGTTTTCTGTCAAACCTCAACATGAATCAGCCATAGGTATACATATATCCCCTCCCTTTTGAGCCTCCCTCCCATCTCCCTCCCAATCCCACCCTTCTAGGTTGATACAGAGCCCCTGTCTGAGTTTCCTGAGCCATACAGCAAATTCCCATTGGCTATCTATTTTACATATGGTCATATAAGTTTCCATGTTACTCTTTCCATACAGCTCGCCCTCTCCTCCCCTCTCCCCATGTCCATAAGTCTATTCTCTATGTCTGTTTCTCCCTTGCTGCCCTGTAAATAAATTCTTCAGAACCATTTTTCTAGATTCTGTATATGTGCATTATAATACAATATTTATCTTTCTCTTTCTGCCTCACTTCACTCTATAATAGATTCTAGGTTCATCCACCTCCTCAGAACTGACTCAATGCACTCCTTTTTATGGCTGAGTAATATTCCATTGTGTTTATGTACCACAGCTTCTTTATCCATTCATCTATCGATGGGCATCTAGGTTTCTTCCATGTTCTAGCTATTGTAAATAGTGATGCAATGAATAATGGTATATATGTGTCTTTTTCAAACCTGGTTTCCTCAGGGTATATGCCTAGCAGTGGGATTGCTGGATAGTATGGTAGTTTTATTCCTAGCTTTTTAAGGAATCTCCATACCATCTTCCATAGTGGCTGTATCAATTTACATTACCACCAACAGTGCAAGAGCATCCCCTTTTCTCCACACTCCTTCCAGCATTTATTTTTTGTAGGCTTTTTGATGGTGGCCATTCTGACCGGTGTGAGGTAGTATCTCATTGTGATTTTTATTTGTATTTCTCTAATAATGAGCAATGCTGAGCATCTTTTCATGTTTGTTAGACATCTGTATGTCTTCTTTGTAGAAATGCCTGCTTAGGTCTTTTCCCCATTTTTTTAATGGGTTGTTTTCCTGGTATTGAATTGTATGAGCTGCTTGTATATTTTGGAAATTAATCCTTTGTCAGTTGTTTCATTTGCTATAATTTCCCCCCATTCTGAGGGTTGTCTTTTCACCTTGCTTATAGTTTCCTTTGCTGTTCAAAAGCTTTTAAGTTTAATCAGGTCCCCCTTGTCTACTTTTGTTTTTATTTCCATTACTCTAGGAAGTGGGTCATAGAAAATCTTGCACTGATTTATGTCATCAAGTGTTGTGTCTATGTTTTCCTCTAAGAGTTTTATAGTTTCCGGTCTTACATTTAGGTCTTTAATTCATTTTCAGTTTATCTTTGTGTATGGTGTTAGGAAGTATTCTAATTTCATTCTTTTACATGTAGCTGTCCAGTTTTCCCAGCACCATTTATTGAAGAGGCTATCTTCAGTACAGAGGAATATTCATTGTATATTCTTGCCTCCTTTGTCAAAAATAAAGTACCCATAGGTGCATGGGTTTATTTCTTGGCTTTCTATTTTGTTTCATTGGTCTATATTTCTTTTTTTGTGCCAGTACCATACTGTCTTGATGACTGTAGCTTTGTAGTATAATCTGAAATCAGGAAGGTTGATTCTTCCATCTCCATTATTCTTTCTCAAGACTGCTTTGGCTATCCGGGGTCTTTTGTGCTTCCATATGACTTATGAGTTTTTTTGTTCTAGTTCTGTGAAAAATGCCATTGGTAATTTGATAGGGATCGCATTGAATTTGTAGATTGCATTTGGTAGTATAGTCATTTTCACACTATTGATTCTTCCTACCCAGGAACATAGAATATCTCTCTGTTTATGTCATCTTTGATTTCTTTCATTAGTGTCTTATAATTTTCCATGTACAGTTCTTTTGTCTCCTTAGGTAAGTTTATTCCTAGATATTTAATTCTTTTTGTTGCAATGGTGAATGGGATTGATTCCCTGATTCTCTGATTTTTTCATTGTTAGTATTTAGAAATGCAAATTATTTCTGTGTATTGATTTTGTATCCCATAACTTTGCTAAATTCACTGATTAGCTCTAGTAATTTCCTGATACTATCTTTAGGGTGTTCTATGTACAATATCATGTCATCTGTAAACAGTGAGAGCTTTACTTCTTTTCTAATCTAAATTCATTTCTTTTTCTTCTCTGATTGCTGTAGCTAGGACTTCCAGAACTATGTTGAATAACAGTAGTGAAAGTGGACACCCTTGTGTTATTCCTGATCTTAGGGGGAATGTTTTCCATTTCTCACCATTGAGAATAATGTTTGCTATAGACTTATCATATATGGCCTTTACTACGTTGAGGTAGGTTTCCTCTTTGCCCATTTTTTGAAGAGTTTTAATCATAATTTAGTGCTGAATTTTGTCAAAGGTTTTTTCTGCATCTATTGAGATTATCATATGGTTTTTATCTTTCAATTTGTTAATATGGTGTATCACATTGATTGATTTGCATATATTGAGGAATCCTTGCATTCCTGGAATAAACCCAACTTGATCATGATGTACGAGCTTTTTGATGTGTTGCTGAATCCTGTTCACTAAAATTTTGTTGAGGATTTTTGCATCTATGTTCATCAGTGATATTGGCCTGTAGTTTTCTTTTTTTCTGTTGTCTTTGTCTGGTTTTAGTATCAGGGTGATGGTGGTCTTGTAGAATGAGTTTGAAAGTGTTCATTTCTCTTCAATTTTTTGAAAGAGTTTTAGAAGGATAGGCATTAGCTCTTCTCTAAATGTTTGATAGAATTCTCCTGGGTAGACATCTGAACCTGGGCTTTTATTTTAAGGGAGATTTTTTATCACAGCCTCAATTTCAGTGCTTTTAATTGTTCATAATTTCTATTTCTTCCTGGCTCAGTCTTGGAAGAGTGAACTTTTATAAGAATCTTAACATTTCTTCCATGTTATCCATTTTATTGCCATAGAGTTGTTCATAATAGTTTCTTATAATCCTTAGTATTTCTGCATTGTCTGTTATAACCTTTCCTTTTTCATTTATCATTTTGTTGATTTGATTCTTCTCTTTTTTTTTGCAAACAAAGGAATAAATGAAGAAAAATAATAATAGACTTAAAAAATTAAAATTAAAAAAAAGAGAGAAATAAAAAACCTTCCCAGAACTTCAGAAGCCCAATATAGGGGCCTGTCTCTTATACACATCTGGGGGTTTGTTCTTCTTTTTCCAGTTGTTTTAGGTGTAAAGTTAGGTGGTCTATTTGATGTTTCTCTTGTTTGTTGAGGTAGGGTTGTATTGCTATAAACTTCCCTCTTAGGACCACTTTTGCTGTATCCCATAGGTTTTGAGTTGTTGTGTTTTCATTGTCATGTGTTTCTAGAAATTTTTTTATTTCCCTTTTGATTTCTTCAGTAATCTGTCAGGTATTTAGAAACGTGTTGCTTTAATCTCCATGTGTTTGTGTTTCTTAGTTTTTTTTTCTTATAATTGACATCTAGTCTCATAGTGTTGTGGTTGAAAAGATGGCTTTATAGGATTTCAATTTTCTTAAATTTATTGAGGTTTGATTTGTGACCCAAGATGTGGTCTTTCCAGGAGAATGTTCCTTGTGCACTTGAGAAGAAGGTGTACTCTTCTGCATTTGGATAGAATGTCCTGAAGGTATCGATGAGATCCATCTCTCTAATTTATTATTTAAGACTTGTGTTTCCTTATTAATTTTCTGGTTTGATGATCTGTCCATTGGTGTGAGTGGGGTGTTAAAGTCTCCTACTATTATTGTTTCACTGTCAATTTCTCCTTTTATGTCTGTTAGTTTTTGTATTATGTATTGACATGCTCCTATGTTGGGTGCATAGATATTTTCAATTGTTATGTATTCCTCTTGGATTTATTCCTTCATTATTATGTAGTGTTCTTCCTTATCTCTTGTAATCTTCTTTATTTTAAGGTCTATTTTGTCTGATATGAGGATTTTTACTCCAGCTTTCCTTTGCTTCCCATTTGCATGGAATATATTTTTCCATCCTCTCACTTTCAGTCTATATGTGTCTTGAGGTCTAAAGTGGGTTTCTTGAAGACAGCATATATATGGGTTGTGTTTCGTATTCAGTCAGTCAGTCTGTGTCTTTTGGATAGAGCATTTAATCCATTTGCATTTAAATTAATTATTGATATATATGTTTCTATTGCCATTTGCTTAACTGTTGGAGTTGACTTTTTAGATCTTTTTTCTTCTCTTGTAAGTGTTGACTATATAAGTCTCTTTAACATCTGTTGTACAGCTGGTTTGGTGGTACTGAATTCTCTTAACTTTTGCTTGTCTGAAAAGTTGTTTATTTCTCCACCAATTTTGTATGATATCCTTGCCAGGTACAGTAATCTTGGTTGTAGATTTTTTTTGCTTTCAGTACTTTAAATATCCTGCCATTCCTTTTTGGCCTGCAGAGTTTCTGCTGAAAGCTCAGCTATTAAGCATATGGAGTTTCCCTTGTATGTTGCTTGTTGCTTCTCCCTTGTTATTTTTAATATTTTTTCTCTGTGTTTAGTCTTTGTTAGTTTGATTAGTATGTGTCTTGGCATGTTTCCCCTTGGGTTTATCCTGTATGGGACTCTTTGTGCCTCTTGGACTTGACTATTTTCTTTTCCATGTTGGTCAAATTTTCAACTATAATCTCTTCAAAAAATTTCTCATACCCTTTCTTTTTCTCTTCTTCTTCTGGGACCCCTTTTATTTGAATATTGGTGTGTTTGATATTCTCCAAGAGGTCCTTGAGAGTATCCTCAGTTTTATTCATTCTTTTTACATTATTTCTGCTCTTCAGAAGTTATTTACACCATTTTAACTTCCATCTCACTGATTAGTTCTTTTGCTTCAGATATTCTGCTATTGATTCCTTCTAGAGTATTTTTAATTTCAGTAACTGTGTCATTTGTCTCTGCATGTTTATTCTTTAATTCTTCTCGGTCTTTGTTATTTGATTCTTGCATTTTCTCTATTTTGTTTTGAAGGCTTTTGATCATCTTTACTGTCATTATTCTGAATCATTTTTCAGGTAGTTTGTCTATTTCCCTCTTCTTTTATTTGGGCTTCTGTGTTTCTAGTTTGTTCCTTCATTTGTGTAACATTTCTCTCTTTCCATTATTTTTTTAACTTATTGTGTTTGAGGTCTCCTTTTCCCAGGATTCAAAGTTGAATTCTTTTTTCCTTTTGATTTTGGCCCTCTAAACGAGAAACCAAAGATGAACCCCAGACAATTGGCAGTTACAAAATCAGGCAAATAATAATTAAAATAATGGAATATACACATATATATATACACACCCATGAGCAAAGTCAAAACAGTCCAATAAGAATAAACCACAATAGATTGACCCAGCAAACAAAGGAAATCAAAAATTATATTTGCCAGTTAAGAACAAAACTAACTAAAGCACAAACTGGAAAACAAAACTAAAGCAAGGCACCAAGTGGGGAATAAAGCAATGAAAGCAAAACTAACAAATATGTTGAGAGGAAAGAAAAGAAAGAATAGATATGCAAAGTTAAATAGAGGTAGATGAAGATTTATATGTATTAAAGATTAACTGGAAGGGGAAAAGAACAGTAGGAAAGGCAAACAAATGAATAAATATAGAAAAAAATAACAGGCTTTAAAAAATTTAAAGTTAAAATTATAAAAAAGAGAAAAGATTTTTTAAAATGGAAGAAGAAAGAAAAAGAGAAAAAGGAAGACTCCACAGAACTACAAAAACCCAAAGTAGATGCAGAGGTTTATAACAGCAATAAAGAAGTGTGACTGAATATACACACATATATAAACACCCATAAGCAAAATCAAAACAGTGCAAGAAAAATAAAGTACAATAGATTGACCAGGCAAACAAAGGAAATCTAAAATTATATCTACCAGAACAAAACTAACTAAAGCAAAAACTGGAAAACAAACTGAAGCAAGGTGCCAATTGGGGTATAAAGCAATGAAAATAAAACTAACAAATATGTTGAGACTA